>VZZY01000115.1:0-124564 GCA_013400335.1 Eurystomus gularis
TGCCCTTCTTTGGACATGATCCAATACCTCAGTGTTCTTGTAGTAAGGAGCCCAACACTAAATGCAGTATTTGAAGTGCAGCCTCACCAGTACTGAGAACAGAGATATAATTACTTCTGTAGTCCTGTTGGACACACTATTCCTGATACAAGCCAGGATGCCGTTAACCTTCTTGGCCACCTGAGCACACTGCTGGCTCATATTCAGCTGCTAGATCCTTTTCTGCGGGACAGCTTTATAACCACTCTTCCCCAAGCCTGTAGCATTGCATGGGGTTGTTGTGACCAGGTGCAGGACCCGACACTTGGCCTTGTTGAACCTCATACTATTTGCCTCAGCGCATTGATCCAGTCTGTCCAGATCCCTTTGCAGAGCCTCCCTATCCTCAAACAGATCAGCACTTCTGCCCAGCTGGGTATCATCTGCAAACTTACTGAGGGTGCCCTCGATCCCCTCATCCAGATAACTGATAAAGATATTAAACAGAACTGGCCACAGTACTGAGCTCTGGAGAACACCACTTGTGACTGGCCACCAACAGGATTTAACTCCATTCAGCACAACTCCTTGGGCCTGGCCATTCATCCAGCTTTTTATCCAGTGAAGCGTATGTCCATGCAAGCCATGAGCAGCCAGATTCTCCAGAAGAATGCTGTGGGAAAAAGGGTCAAAAGCATTGCTAAAGTCTAGGTAAACAACATCCACAGCCTTTTCTTCACCCACTAATTGGGTTATCTTGTCACAGAAGAAGATCAGATTAGTCGAGCAGGGTCTGCCTTTCAGAAAGCCATACTGACTGAGCCTAGTCATCTGGTTGTCCTGTATATGGTGCATAATGGCATTCAAGATGATCTGCTCCATAACATGCCTGTAGTTTCCTGCATCCTCTTTCTGACCCTTCTTGTAGATGGTGTGGTGAACCGACCCACATATTGAGAATTTTTGCCTTATTAAAACAGCGAGCAAAGAACTATAATTCCCATAAATAATTTCTGCAAACCTTCTAGAAGCCAGAAGTGTGATAACACAGGACATAAATATTGGTAAAAGTAAACAATCGCTCTCTTTTCCAGCTCACTGTACAAAGGGAGCACATCGCTCCTGCTAAGCACGCCCCTCCACCCCCCTCCACTGCTGGAGAGGAGTGAGGAGGAGGTGGGGGGGAACTGAACTGAACTGTCAGCGCAGCCCCCTGAAAAAGCCAAGCAGCCAGAGAGGAGGGAGCAGCCACCGTGGAAAAACGCTGGGCAGAACTGCTGACTCCCACCGCTCTAGGAATCCGGGGGAGAGAAAGAAGCCACCGCCACCCGTGAGTTGCGCAATCGCTGCCACCACCGTGAGCCGCCGCCACGAGCCAAAACTGAAAAAATCCAGAGAAAAAAGATGCAAACTGCAGCAAGAAGAAATTGCGACAAGAGGCTGCTGGAAGCCGCGCTGCAGAAAGCCGTGCCGCAGAAAGCCGCGTTGCCAGAAAAAGCCACTCCAAGCTGGGAGCACCATACCAAAGAAGAAATTGCGACAAGAAGCCGCTGAAAGCCGCGTGCTGCAGAAAGCCGCGCCGCAGAAAGCCGTGTCGCCAGAAAAGCTGCACCAAAGAAACTGCGCCAAAAAGCTACAAGCTGCTGATGTCACTGAAACAGTCCAGGTCTGCCGGTCAGGCATTGTCGCCGTTCCACGGGGAACATCGTCGAACGCCGAAAGGGTAGATGACAACACATACACGCACACACACACACCATCCACACATATAGGTCGTATTTTGACATAATTAAGTCCTTATTTGCCCTCATCTCTCGGTGGGTGAGAGGGGAGTGAATGAGTGGGTGCAGCATTCTTTAATACTGTAATATTTCCATAGAATAAATAACGTTTTATTCAAATATATTTAGTAATAGACTTGTTAAATACTCATTTGGTCTCCATGTTTGCCTGTGAGCCTAGTAGGAAGATATTCCACTTTGCCCTCAATCTCTCTCCCTTTGGGAGGTGGGTTGGTCCTCTGCACTCCGACCGCGACAGATGGGCATCACATTTGCTAGCCTCCAGTCAGCTGGGACCTCCCCAGTTAGCCAGGACTGATGATATCAAGCACAATAGTGCTAGGGCCACTGACATCTATATTTTGGATTATTTACTTCAACAATAGGGAGAAAAATATGTAGAATTCATACTGAATTCTATTCTTCATCATCATTTGGATCTGTAATATAGACAGTATTTTCCATCAGAGTTCTCAAATTTCAACTTTGAGTACGTCAGAATCTTAGCCTTCAAGAAAGAATAAAATAATGGCCTCTGAACATATTGTGAAGGGGAGAGTAAGCAGGGTGCAATTACTGCCTCACTTCAAAACTCAAAGTTAAAGATAAAAGCCAGAGTATATTGCAAAATAATAATTAGGAACACAATAATACTTATATAAAGTTTTCATTGTGAGTTTCCTAAATAGTTATGATTTACTCTACAGGCCAAACTGCATGAAAATCAGGAATTTTAAGTTGATTTAAATTGATCATCTCATAAAATCAAAGACCCTGTTTCCATGTCAATATTTTTGATAATAATAACAGAGATAAAGACATGTTAGGCATGTATAATGGACGCAGAATATCCATAAAGACTGCGCATTTTTTATTTTGGTGGGTTTTTAAATTTGTTTTTCATTTTTTCAGAAACAATCACAAGATTTGGAGTTTTATTACTAAAACCAGAATATTTTCCATCATGCATAGCAGTAGCATTGATTTTATCTAAGTACTAGCACTTAATCAGTTCCATTCAATTCTGCCTCCTTTCATAGTACAAAGAAATTCTACTACAAGTCTCTTTTAGAATTATTTTCCAACTTCACATATAAGGCAATTTGAACAAGCATTTCAACTTTAATAATAGTTTCTGGATGACTACATAAGTAGAGAGTCATTACTGTTTAAATGAACACAAAAAGCCTTCCAGCTAATGAAATTAAGAAAAATATCCTAAACCATTAACAAAGCCTTTGGTACCTTTCCCTAATTTGTCCTGTATTAATCATAGACAGAAAAAGAAACCAAATGTTACACTAAGGAACATTAGCTACAAGCAGTAATGGGAAAAGTCTGTATAGAATAGTTTTGTTCAGAAAGAAGTAAAGCTCTTGAGAATTGAAATTCTGTGAATTTTAGAACATAAGAAATGAGTATTCACCACTAATAGAGTAAAAAGTATGCCTTTATGGAAAATTTTCTTTATTACTATGTTCTGTTGGCTAGTTTGCACCGTAATCTATTTCATATGTAGTAGAGGTGCACCAGTAAAATTTTCCTGCCAGCTGATATCTCCTGACATATTGACCATTTGTCAGAACATCAGCAGTTGGTGTAAGCAAAGTGATATTTAAAATGGAAAGTGTATGCACTGTAAACAAAGTAAATTGGTAAAGAAATAAATATTTGACTTGCTATAGTTCAAATTGTTTTTACATTTTGAAAACTTGACTGTAGAGCTCCCTCTCCTAACCATTAACTCTTCTGAAAGATATTCTGATGTCTCCAGGTTTCACTACCCTGGTGGCTCAGCTCCTTTTTGAAATTTTTATTTTTTCAGAATCTATTCTGGATTTTGGATCACCATTATGCATTTCAGACTGCTTCCTATCGGGCAGAAAACAGAACACAGAAGATTGGGCAGAACAAGCTCCTGCAAACATTAGCCTAGTTCCTGCTCTGGTGGTCAACACCAGGTTCATGAGGGAGCAAAACTGCTGTGGGATCAGGAAGGATATGAAAAAGGAAGCCTCAAATGGTTTGAATAAATAAGAAATAAAAAGTAAAATTTATCTAAAGTGTTTTAGATGTAAAAGTCCCCATTTGTACCTACCTTAAATGTATAATTGCAGTTGTTTTAAAAGTAGATTCTTCAAGATAAATACCCAGTGTTACCAGCATAGAGCTCCTGTGGGATTCTTTATAGAGTTACTGGCAACCTGTATGCTGCATTTCTTATATGGTGTCCCAGCTTGAAGACATTCAATGACAGGGCAATGAAGACTTTGCAGATCTGACATACATTACAGTCATTTTTGATGAACTGTGATGCTAAAATGGAATGGCATCAAAAAGATGGTAGAAATGTTCTCGTGCAACTTTTACTTATGCTAGTAAGTACTCATATGGGAGTCCACAGCTGGTTGGAGGACTCAGGGATGGACATTAACCTTGCACAGATAATGATGTTTCCCTGAAAGAGCCTGGGAAGCCCCGAGGCTGAAGACCCCCAGGGAGAGAAGGTGATAAGAGACCTACTGAGCACATTCCACAGGGCAGAAGCCTAGCAAGAGATCAGCAAACACAGCAGGAGTCGCAGCAGGAACATCAGCCAATTAGCATCTTCACGGAAGCATACGGACAGAGCACTGAGCGAATTGCTTTTAGCAGCTTTCTGATGGACAGCACTAGAGGGTTGTGCTTTAAGGCTTGGAGTGTATAAAACACAGCCATTTCTGATAATAAAAGTCTTCAGTTATAAGTCTCATAGAGTCGTCCTGAAGTTTCTTTTCTTGTTTTTCTGGTACCGACACACACAAGTAATCTTACTGGAGTTCATGGGGCTCCTGACAGACAACATGACTCATCAGCAAGAGAAATGGTTCCAGAAGGAAGGACTTCCCCAGAAAGTAGAGGATTCAGCATTGGAAAGTAAATCAATTCCTAGCCAGACTTAGAAGTACTACAGTCAAATTTAAATTTGCAAATGTCTCAGCTTTTCTTCTCATACAACTTGCGTCTCATCAGTGATTGGAAATTACATTGTTTTCCTCATTTAAGCAAAAAGCTGAGGTAGCTTTAATGGGGTAAAAACTGCCAATAAAGAGTTTAGTCTTCTAGAAATCTCAGCCTCCAAATCCATTCCCCAAGTAATTCCCAATGGAATACAGTAGTTGTAACAGTCTAAGATTTTACAGAAATCTTTCGTCTTTTGAAAAGTCTCTTTCCTTAATTTTGTGCAATATTCTGAAATGATGTTTGGTAATTCCATTCAGGACAAGAATAATTAATGACAGGGAATTTAAAAATTCCACTGCAAAAAATGCAAATTATCCCATTTGTAAATTCCAATTCTTTATGTCTCAGGATTAACGACAAGAACATTAATAACTCCTCCCCACAAAAGCACTTTGGTTCTGGAGGAAGCTTCCAGTATTGCGGTGAGAGCAAGCAGCCTATGCCATTGTAGCATAGAAATTTTTTATCCACAGATTAAATGACATATTTGCATGCAATTCTAGGAAACTGCGTATGATTAATGAGGTGGCCCATTTCCTGCTGTCTTCCTAAATGAATAAAGTTTTCCACTGCCTGGCACTCTGCATCTCATTTACACTTATGTAAAATGAACACAAGATACTATCAATTTAGAGCAACAGTGTCTATCACCCATATTATACTCATTTTGCACAGGGCTGGACAGTAGCAGACAGGGCAGAGCATCTCATAACCAAGAATAGTAGTCTCCTGAAAATGCATACATAATTCTTGTCAAATTTATCTTAAAATTACAAATTGAAATAGTTTCCCTCCCCAGTTGTCTGGGGAGGGAAGGCAGGAACTTTCCCGCAGTCTTTCAGTCTTTAATTTCTTTTTTCTTTAAAAAGATTTCAACAACAGGAGAAAAGAAAAAAGCTTTGGTGCACACTCAAAGCACAGGCTCCATTGTGTTAAGTAGAGTGAAGCTTTCATAAAGCTGGAGTCAAAATGGAAATAAACTGCATTTTCATAGGTTAAGACTGCTAGCCTGTACATAACATTCAGAAATATAGCCCAAGCATGCCTTTTATAAGATAAGGAAAGCCAGGAATATGGGCAATACCAGAAGTTTCTTGTGTCTATAAACTAACCCAGTAAGTGCATCCTGCAGCAATTCTCTTTGCAAGGTGCAAAGACATCTATCTTAGATGAAGATATGGCTGCTGCTAGTAGAATAACCCACACCCTCACCAGCTTTCTAATGAACAGAGAAGGAGTACTATTATTTCAGCTTCATTCAGATGCATATCTTCAATACAGGCACTAAAAATGAGCCTGAAGGCTCACAACTGATTTATTGCAGAGAGAGAAAAGAACCCGGTTTTCTCCAAGTGTGGACAATCAGTCATATCACTGATTACAATTTTTTAATATAAGGAGGATAACAGAGAGATTTACATCTTGAAGATAATGTCACACTTCGCATGCCAAACTGGGAGTAAAGTAACCAAAGAAAGAAAGAAATTCTTTGCCTCTAGAGTTTTGAATTTATCTACCTTCTGATTCTCATTTGCATGAAATTCAACTGGAGGTATAGCCTCTAGGATCCAGCCTTCAGGACCCTAGCAACTCTAACAACAACAAAATAATAACCTAAAGTGACAACTGAAATTCTGAAACACTTGAGAGAATACGGAAGAGCCCTACTGAGACAACAACATATTGGTACTATGAAGGCAAACCAAGTGTCCTCAATCTAACCAATGTTATCATCAAATAGAAAACATCACAGAGTTAGAGATACAGACCAGTTACTTCTTATTTGAAATATATGAACTTTGAAATACAACAGCTGCAGGGAAAAGTTAACCTTTGAATACTAATGATTGATTCTGGAGTATTTTCAAACAGGCCCAAATTAGGAAAACTAATTGAACAATTAGTTCAACCCAAGAGGAATTTTACTAAACAATCAAGAATTTACTAAATACTAACACTTATAACCACCCAAAAAAGGCTAGCTGAAATCCAGGAGTAGCACATTTGAGCCACGTTGATGGTTTTCAACTCCATCACATGAACATCACTTTTATAATAAAATATCATTTTCAGCAAAATAGTGATCTTACAAGCAATATAATGAAATGATCTTATATAGCTGAACTTTCAAATATCCCACCCCAAAAATGTAGGGAAATTCCTGGCAGATATAACTTACATACTTAAATGAAAAATTTCAGACCCAACTTACTTCTTTGTAGCCGAAAATGATACGCCCATCATTGAGAAGGGTGGCCTGAAAAGTGAAACTGCCCAGGTTGTAATTATCCTGCAGATGTACATGGTCCCACTGGACAACTAGTGCTGTGCCTGCGAACCCCAGAGTGGGGGTAGAGAGGCAAAGGGAAGAAAAAAATGTGAGAAAATATTAACTGACTGTAGGAAAAGTATTTAACTGTAGATACTTGAAAGAAGAACAGTGATGTCTCTTTTTAGCCATTTTCAGCCCAACATCTTGAAATGCCAAAGATATTACAAAGGTAAGTGGCAACTGAAATCCTCTTAAAGGTAGACTCCACAGTGCCACAAACAACTAACTCAACTATTTGCAAAAAAGTCTGCTAAAGCAAGAGTGGTCAACTAACTTGTTTGCAATTGCACAAGGAGTGAACAATCACTAAAGGGAGGATCCAGCACTGAGAGTTCTGGTGTGCTGCCACAACCACTGCTCTGCAGTGGCTTTTTTCATACTGTATGTATACAACCTGATGACTTTGAAATGTGAACTGCTAATAGAATTGACTGTTTAGTAAAATTTATTATTTGAAGAATTCAGATTCTTCAATTAACTAAGCATTATTATAAATAGTGTTATTTTTTTTTCTGGATGGTGTAAGCCCTTGCTAAGGTTCTGCAAGTTGAAAAATATGAGGTGTTGGCAATAAATAAACGTAGTTTAAATTGAAACCACTAAGAATTCATAGATTAGGTAAATATTGAGCCTGGTGTGCCCAGATTTAGTTGCAAGAGTCTTGTTAATATTCATGGAAGTACTCTGCCTGAATATCCACTTATCGCACTAAAAATGTACCCCAAGCAACCTGCACACCCTGCAAGCATGTTTTACAGATGTTGAGGGTTATATTCAAGAAGCTTGGCTGAAAGACACCTATCACCAAAACTATGTTTACTGAAAATGACTTTTTTGTCCTTATATGTCTTCCTCAACATACTTCTCTCTTTGGTACTAATGGAAGTTATGTGTTTTGATTCACACTACTTCAACTTTATTTCTTCCTGGAGTGTTCAAAGTGGGTCAGTATGCATCCAGCTCAATGCATGTTTGGTATACCCTTGAAACACCTTTTGTCACAGACCTTCTGTGCTGTAACTTTCACGAACACATCTTGTAAGGGTATGTCATGAACCTATGAGCATGCACTAAGTCCACCGCATTACTGTCCCATGTGTCTTTCATAAATATAGCACATGATCATTAATCATGCACACCATGCATTTTTCCTTCTGTGATCACATTCATTAACTACTTTCTGAATATTTATTTGAGCGTATTAAATTTTATTTTAAAGGAATTTAAAGGGACTTTTAAAATTATTGGGGCAAAAATAGACAGAACTTCTTATAGTCAGGCTTTGAGCACCTCAAATCTATGTGCATCTCAGAATCCCAAGCTAAGATGGAAGTCAGCTGCCTTCAAAACAGGTTTCTTATTCCCAGAGCCTTTATGTAGATTCACGTGTACATAAGTTCTCTGCAGTTAGCTCCATGTGTGAGACTTTGATGGTTGACCACATTCTGTGCTTGCCCATTACAGATACCTCTCTAAAGTAGCACACTTATTCACAGGAATAAAACACAGATAAATAAGAAATAAGGAGCTGAAGACAGAATTTGCTCAGTCCCTTTTTTGGGGAGGGGGGGTAAGATAGCAAATTCTTTTTCCTAAAGCACCTGAGATCCAGAAGATCATTATGCCTTACACTTGAAGAGGGATCCAAAATCTCAAACAGTATTCAGCCTTATCATGAAAGCTATATGATACAGCCTGATACCCCTGGTATGAAGACTGGAAGTCAGGAATACAATGAGAATTAGCAATGTCGTCCCCAGAATCCTCAGATTCTTTCAGTAAAGATGACAAATCTCAGGCCATAATGTCAAATTATTTATGAAACGAAAATGATTTTTTTTCTGTTTGAAAATTCTCCACGCAAGGAGTAGGTTTTTCTCATGTAAAGTTTATTTTACTGGATTTTTAACACATAAATGCTGCAAGTAATGACTAGATTGAAAGGAAAGGTTATGACTAGGTGCAAAGTTTATAGGATACATTTTGATTCCTGATCTAAAGAATAAAAATTAACACACTTGGCTGCAAATGTGACATATTTTTGGCAATGTCCATAATTTGTATTTAAATTCACCATGAACAAACACATAGAATGGTACAGGCTTATCCAGGAAGATTTAAAACAATCAGATTTCATGACATCAAATCATAATACTAAACCCTCTAAGTTTTAAATTCAGAATAGATGGTCACTGCCATTGTATTTGATCACTAAAGGCTGGAGGTAAGACACCAGATGCCTTTTAATCACATAGTTTATGTTTTGAAAGTACGGATTATAACTGACTTCATGAGACAAATATCCACACATTCAAGGTCTTTGAAATATTTCACAGAGCTTCAAGTATAACACTGCAGTTTGCCTTTTACCCTTTCAGTCTTTAGTACAGGGGACTGTTGAGAACTTCTGGTGTAGATGAGTGTATCCGATTCCAATCCCGGTACTCCATGCAAACCTAGTCATTGATAGGTTTATTAACCTTGTATCTGCTCTGCTTCTGTGTATTCTTGCTATTGCATTCTACAAATGCTATTTTCATTTAGCTAGTGGGTGGACTGTATTTAGTATTTACTATATATATCTTGAAGTAACAGGAAATTGTACTTTTATACAAGACAGATTTTTCCTATTAAAACTGATAAAATACATTCCCAGTTTGAGTTTACGTATTTTAACATTCAGAAGATATCTGTCCAACTAGGAAAAAGCATTCATGACTCTTTAACCGTGTTCTAAATTAAGAGCTATTTATGCTTTATATGCTTTTTTTAGCTACATGCTTTATACAGCCTCTGAGTTAAAAAAAAAAAAATCTTCATTTTTTCGTAGAAAAATAGTTATTCAGGAAAACATGAAGAGCCAAGGGACACAGACACATTCATTTATGAAGGTCTACTACATACCATTATCAAAGTATCTGACTGTTGAATTTCTTGACACACTTGGGTCAAAATTTGCCATTAAGGGTGCAATATATTGTGTAGCTGTTAGCATTCGATGCACAACTTCTCCAGTATATATGAAACCTACAATAAAAAAAAATATATTGAAACCATTTCAGTAACTTCTGAAAAGATTTAATAGAAGGGCAGGTTGAACTAGGCATTGCCAGAGAAGTACAGGGTCATCTCAGAGAAATTAATCCCACCACCAGTTTTATAGTGAATTAAGTAAGAGCTAAAATTTCAGGAAAATGTCTGTGATGCTGGCCACAAGAACAAGATTCAAGATGAGCAATGGAACAATTAGTTCAAGAAGCAAGTTTTCACACAGAAATAAAAACAGACCAAACACAAGGAAGAAAAACTCCAGTTATGAACAAAATGCAGATATGTGGCATTATCAAAATGAGTCATTTACCACCATGAATATTCCATAGTGCTTTCTATTCCTTCCAAAATTCTGCAATTTGTTTTGTTTTTGCAAATTGTTACCTCTTCCAACGTTAGTCCAGACCTTTCTCATATTTCTAGAGAACCAAGGTAAGAGACTGTTTCAGTCAGATGAAAAGTGGGACAGATTTTATGATTATAAGTCAAGCAGCATTTCTGCTACATTCTCTGCAGTGTCGGCTCTCACGAGTTTATCCTATTCATCTGTGAATCCACAGTACTCCTCAGACCAATAGTGGGGTTCTTTCATCAGAATTTCTCACCCAAAACCTCTTAACTGGTTGGGAACTGGAGTTCTTCTTTCAAGGAACGGCAATCATCTATAGTGAATACAGTAATGCTGCAGGTCTCTTCAAAGCAAAACTGTGTATTTTAACAGCAGGAAACCCCTGCCATTTTAAACAATAAATGGTCTACCTGTATTGTTTAGGTTTGCCAACTCCAACTAACTAATGAGACTAACTTCTTTAGATGCCCCAACCTAAAGCCAGCTTTGGTTGGCCCAGTTGGCTTTAGCCAACTTTAAGCTGATTTGAGCTACAGGTAGATCTTCAAACCTAAGGTTTGCATACTACCTCTTCTCTTAAAGTGTTTACCAGATGATGCCTTATGCTGAAGTGTTTGCATTTTGTCCTTGTATTGATTTAATAAAGTACATTCTAACAGGAAAAACACCAACAAGAATTAGAGTTGGGTGGAAAATTTCCTAACATAAAAAGTTCTGTTTGGAAGACATCTCATAGAAATTCAGTTCTTTACAGGCAAATAATAACATCCACTGCCACAGTATTTATGCTGGTTTGGTTTTCTTTTCCTTCTTCAGTCATATTAAATATTTCTCTTCCTCCATAACCCCTTTTAGGCCCAGGATATCCTTCTGACATTCAGTATCACAGCAACACAATACATGATGAAGGAGTATTTAAATCTGTCCCTAAAACACAATTGTGAAATTCCAGAACTAAACACAAAACTGAACCTGGAATTACCCTCAAGGTAAGAAATATAAGCTCCACTTAATATACGATATTAAACAACTATTAATATCCAACCCCACTTTTTTAAGGTACGATCTCCATTCTAACCAGTGTGAGATGAGACACATTTGTTAAAGGGTTTGTTTGACATGATACAGGAAATCTCTGAGAGCATGAAAAAACCAACAAGTTTCTAGAGTGCTTTAGGCATCCTTCTCTTCCTATCCTCTCCTGAAACATGATGGTAAATGCTCGCTAACTGTTCATGGAACTAGTTCTAAGTCATTAGATGCTATAAACAAACAAACAAACAAACAAGATGATTCTTCGGCATAATTTCCCAGCGTGGCTGTTAGTGGTTAAGATCAAGTACCATGAATTTAATTCAAGTGGAGATGATAGGAGACCTAAGAAAAAGCCAGGTGTGGAGAAAATACAACAAAAGATTCAGTTAGAAACATTTGGCACTGACAAAGCGATGAGCTAGGAACTTAGCTGCCTTTGCTTCATTTAAAACACACCTACATATTCAAACAATACTGTATTTTAGTATCCAGACACCTCCTAACTACTGAATTAATACTTAGAACTACACCACAACTGAGGTTGTTTTGGGTTTTTTTTTTGAGGGGGTGGGAGGAGGGGGAGATTATTTCAGTTAAATATCTAAATACCACTTTTCTCTTCTCTCTTTTGCTAATTGATAGGGAGAGAGAAGCATCAATTAAAAAACAAATCTGCGCACGCATATTTACAAGTCATGTATAAACCTGAACTTTTGGAATATACGATTGTGGCTGTAATTTTACTCTATTACTCATCATTTTAGGATAGCCAAGAGTCCTGTAAAAGTATAGTCCCTGAAGTGCATTTTCATTATTTCCTATTTAGTGCTATCTGCTTCTAAAATGTCATTCCCTTGAGAAGCATTCCCTCATGCTTATTTAGACATTTTAAGTACATATAATTTCACAGAATATTTGTGCCACTTATTATCCCTATGGTCATGTGCAGACGTATTTTAACATAGGTCTATAACCTTGAAACCATTCCTCAAAAAATTTTGAAGACAATATAAACAAAAACTTTTGAATCCATATTCATGTATTACATTTAACCTTTATACTTGAGTAGTTATTCATCCCTTGCACAATGGACCTATCCTTATACACATTTTCCTTTTCATGCTTTCATCCCATTTACAGTGTAGATGTCACCATTATAACCAATAATAAGGCAGATACAATAGGAAAAGAAAAGAATGGACTTAATTGTGCTGGAACACATAACTAAGTAAATCAGCTCAGGTAATTAGTAACCACAAAACGTATTTCCAAGTGTTTGCCGGATGCAGCTTTACTTTAGACAAAAACGGAAAGCAGGAGGTGGATGATAGCTGGGAAGCAGGCAGGCCTTGCATGAAGATCATTCTAATGAGAACTGCAGTCATGCGTTGGAACAACTTGAAAAGAAACACAAAGTCATTTCAAATCATCCAAGAGATTCAAAGGCTGAAGAAACTGTTGAGCATGGACATTTTATCATTGCCACTACAACTTAAAGAAAGCAGCAAATGTAAAATTAACTTATTCCTGAATGGACTTCCACAGAAAATTGGCTTATACTATCTGTGACCTAATTTTGTGACAGTGGTAAATGTCCATGGTTGATTCATTTAGTCAAGGAAGAATTTTTCAGTCCTGCAATTTCCTGAACCATTTAAACTCTCCTTTGTGGGAGGGGCTGGTAGAGCTCTTTTCCAAAACTCTCCACAAGTACTATACCTAGAAGCATAATATGTTCTTAAACATTGGAATGAAGACAAATAGGAGAGGGCTCAGTATTTTGTAAGTTTTATATGTATATATAAATTTAACTAAAACTAAGGATGAACTAATACTAAAGCCACTTGTAAATCAAAGAGGGTGTACTCCTAGCCCTCATAATGTACAAATGCACACTCACACAGAGGGGGAAAAAAACCCTGTTAAACATGAAAGCACACTTCCACTTGATGCAGGACCCTGACTTGACTTAAAAACATATTTTACATCTGAAATTATCCATTCCAAAATATGCACCATATCTGCTCCATTTTAACATATTAGATTTACATAACATATTAGATTTAACATGCAAGATTACAACTATCTGCACACGTGCTTTCTGTGGCTTCTTTTTTCTTTTCCTAGCTGAGCACAAACTCAGTACCATATAATAAGTTTTTCAACAATGTTTGCCAGGTGTGCAGAATAACAGAATACAGGTTCAAAGCAGCAGAGGCAATGAGTTCTTTGAAGTTGCTACTCTATAAAGACATGATAGGATACAGGATATGCAGGCAATATAAAAATGAAACATCTAGGTTGATAACTATCTTCTCCCCGCTAAGATCCTGCATGACCAAGTTACATAAACCTGAGCCTGATTTTATGTAGGTGACATTATGATAAACTGCTTTTGCACTTTAGTATTTAGCTGAATTAAAGCAAAAATTATTTTAGATTATAATTTCATGTATGATTTATTTTAAAATATTTGAAACAACTTGCCATATCCTAAAAGTATCGTACTGAATACAGGGTATAAATGAATTATACTTCTATGCACTTGTGATGAGTAGGTTTAATTTTGAGAATATATATTTTTGATGTTCAGTACTTCAAAACTTTTACGACAGTTCAGCCTTTACTTAAGTGGTGGGTTGACCTTCATCAGCTGCCACATGCCCACCCAGCTGTCCTCTTATTCCCCTTCTTCAACAGGACAGGGGAACAAAATACAATGAAAATAGTTGTGGGTCCAGGTATAGTCAGGGAGAATACTTGCCAATTACTGTTGGGGAAAAACAGAATTGGTGTGGGCAAAATTTATTTAATTCAGTGCCAGATAAAACAGTTTGGCTAGTGGGAAACAAAGACAAATTAAAACAACACTTTTCCCCTACCCCTTCCTTTTTCCCATTCGACCACTCTACCTCCTCCTCCTCCCCACTGAGCAGCGTATGGGGGATGGGGAATCTGGGTTGCAATCAGCTCATAACACTTCATCTCTGTTGCTCCCTCCTCATATTTTGCCCTGCTCCAGTGTAGGCCCTTCCCATGGCCTGCAGTCCTTCAGGATAAACCTGCTCCAGCATGGGTCCTCCACAGGCCACAATGCTTTCAGGACATTTCCATATTTCTGGAGTGGAGTCCTCCACAGGCTGCAGTGCGGATGTCTGCTTCAGCATGGGCTCTTCAATGGGCTGCAGGGAAATATCTGCTCCAGCCTGGTCTCCTCTACAGATGTTCGGTGCCTGGATGACCTCCTACTCCTCCTTCTCTCCCCTTGTTGTTCACAGGGTTGTTTCTCACGCTTTTTCCCACACTCTTGACACTGCTCTACAACATTTTTTACCCTTTCTTTTAAATATGTTTTCCTAGAGGTGCCACCAGCTTGGCTGATGGGCTCAGCTGTGTCCTGCAGTGGGTCTACTGCAGTCAGCTGGATCTGTCTCTGTCTAACATGGGGCAGCTCCTCACCTCCTTCTATACAGGCAGCCATCTCACTACCAAAACCTTGCCACAGAACTCTAATACAATCTAAGACTTAACCTAACATTTTACTTATTTTATATACTACCTATTTCATATTTTATTTTCTGTATCAACTATTTTATCTAATATGCAACATTAACATTATTTACCTGAAAGACTGGAATTTCTTTTATTTTGTTAGGAGGATTTTTTTATTTTTAGTTTACTGATTTTCTGCTAGAAGATAGGTGAATAGTTGCAGCTGCAGAAGAGCACTTCATGTACCAGTCTTACCCTCAGTGGGGGGTAGCTCTTTCCCAGGTAAGGCCACTCCCACTGTATAATATGCTCTATGTCCTAGAAAGGGAAAAATATTCTAGCAAAAAGAAAATGATCTAAAGAAAAAGAACCTTTGTGTCTGTTGAAAAATAAAAATAATTAATTGTGCTAAAGAACAGCAATGAATTAAGTTGATGTGGAGTTACTCCTTCAAATATTACACTGCTTTCATAAAAAGCATATAAAATTTTGCTTATTCTCCAAAATGATCTATATTAGAAATAAACACCTGAAACAATACTTCTTTCAGTGTGAAATACCCAACAATGCATTAAACAAGAATAGGAATGCTTAAAACCACTTTGTATAGATGCCAGTTAGCAGTTTGATACTGTCCTCAATAAAACTTGTAATTGTCTTTCCCTTCTTTCATAGGTCTGTAGAATTTGAGAGCTCGACTGAATGGCAGGTAAGTTCCACCAAAGCTCCATAAACCAACTCTACTTATCAGGAGGTTTTGCCATCGTGGCACAAGTTGGCTCCTGTACCGTTTGTACAGCAGCATTCATGTCTCAGGTACAGATATCAATGTCAGTTTTATGATCTACAAAGCCTGACGTTTTAAAGGCAACTAACCGCTCCCCTTCCATATTGACATTACCTGAAGTGTGTCAGGGAGTCACCAGAGAAGACTTTTTTCTGGCATACAATCTGCCTGAAGATACTGACATATAGGGAAGCAAAAGACACATGACACACATTTTTCTTTAGACAGCTTGCTTAATTCCAGATCACAGAAGTGAAAAGATGATAGTTAGAATTTGAGACCAAATGAAAAAGCATGCATTTAAAAGACCCAAACAAACAGAGTGGTACAAGAACCTGGAGTTCAAAACAAATAACAAATCTAACCATTTCACAGAAAATATTAAATGTAGAAAGAAGTAAGACTGCTTTGGAAAATATGCCTATCAGGCAGCTAATGTTAAGTAAAACCATATGTTAAACCCCTTAATAATACAACAAGCTGAGTTACTTGGCTGAAAAAGGAACTGCCTGCCAGCAACGGCTGAACATTGAAAGGTTTTGCATGAGAGAGACTGTCACTGGGCAAAGGCGGAGCTGCCATTCAAGCACACAGTTCACTGCGGGTTTACTTGAGTGCCTTTGTAGCATATAAACTAGAAGGGAAATAGCAGAGCAGTTTCCAAAAAGTGGAACCAGAAGAAAGTGGTTTCCCTAAGAGGATAGGTTCCAACCCAGATAACCCAAGAGACACTCTTTATTTCAGCTTGTATACTCATATATGCAATAAGCTTTGTAGAGATGCAACAACATACTCTACCACTCTCCCCTTTTGTCTCCCCCCCCCCTCCACCCCCCCCAATATCTTGTTTCATAGAGGAATCATTCCTTTCACTTCTCTCTGTTTCTCTTATTACTTATAAGCAAGATGAGAGCACATGACCTGCTTGTTTTCCTCCAAAACACTCTAAAAACTGTGCAGCCAAGAGAGAAAACTGCAGAGGAAGTGGCAGAAGCTTCCTAGCTCTCAGGCTGCTGGTTCTTTGGTGTTAGCATAATCAAAGCCTTCTGGGAGGATCTACCCTGGGGCATTTGGTTGTATCCCACATGACCCCAAAGCCATCTCAGTGGGCAGCAGTGCTTCTACTCTGTCTTTACCATGCTAAACCCAGCGCACTGCTCATTTTTTATGGAAACCAGAGTCAGCACAAGTATGGTACTGGACAGACTAAGATATACCACAATTTTCACAACTTCACCCCCAACCTAGCAATTATACATTGTTGAAAGACTGACATAAAATTGGTCATGTTATCTACCTCATCTGAGGATATACTTCCCCATTCCTAATGGAGAAGATAGTAGGAGAGAAACTTCCCTTGGGCTTGTTTAAAAACCCACCATAACCAGCTGTGGGGCCAAAGAAGTGTTTAATGCCTGCTTTCTGTCAAGCCGAGTTGGGCATCATGGACCAAGACAAAAATATAAGCTGCTCACAGCTTAATGGGGAGTAAAAAAACCTCACATCCTAAAATTTATTTGTGCTACATCTTGATATCGCCAGCTGCCAGAGATACTGTCTTGACAAAGAAAAAAAATTGGAAAGTGGATCAAAATTGTTACTCCGAGTGCTCCAATTTGCTGACTACGATCATTGGTAATGCAAAAAGGTGCATTCATTTTTCTTGTTCAATTACTACTTGCCAGGACAGTAGGAAAAACAGCAGGAAAAAAGGGACTGAGAAGTAGGACATAAGAGTCTATACAAATATCCTGTAAGACTGAGGTTCTAATAGTAATTTCAAAACCTAAAATAATTTTCAGACTTAGGACATTCTGAGAAAAGGATTATTTTACTAAATTCTACCCAGCAACACCTCAGCATATCTGCATGACCTTAAAGACCATATCTGCATCCTTAAAGACACAAGGTAACATGACCATAACTCAAGATATGCATTTGTGTTTTCAAAGTGTCAGAGAATGCCAAATTGCTCTACCAATGCAATATGCCACCTTGTAAGCAACTGGTTCTCATGCAGTTATTCACTTCTAAAAGATTTTTGTAAACAAAGCTTTATTAAAAATTAGCATATAATGAAATCCTGTCATTCTTTTAGTCATTAGCCATTCAAGAAAACTCATTTCAGTTGCAGTATACAAAACAAATCAATTCCAAAAACCTCTGTTCTGTTCAAACAAGAACAAATTATGATTTGTGGCACATGTAAATAAGATTATAAAAGCTACTCCTATAAAAGACTCTTCCACACACATTAACACCTTTTCCTGCTCATCTCTTTAATAAATAGAATTGTTCTAAGTGATAGGGAAAGATTCAGCCCTTTTGTTGTAGCTACTCTTCTCCAGAGTGATAAAACATTACTACTTCAGATGCACCTTATCATTAGGTTAGAAGACATTTGTTTGGACTGACACTGCATAAACATGTTCTTGGAATAGTATTACATGAGTTCTATTCCACTCCTTTATTTAAGTTACCTTAGTACTGTGTAGTGGGTCTGGCTGAGCTGGTTTTCCACATAGCAGCAGTGTTTTGTGCTGGGAGCTAGAAGGGTGTTGATAACACACCTGTGTTGTGACTACTGCTGAGCAGTGCTCACACAGCACCAGGGCTCTTTCCAACATTCACCCTCCCAGGGGGATGGGGTGGGCAAGATCTTGGGAGGGGACACAACCAGGACAGCTGACCCAAACTGACCAAAGGGATATTCCATACCATATGACGCCAGCTCAGCTATAAAGCTAGGGAAAAGAAGGAGGAGGGGGGAACCGTTCCATTGTTCTCCAGAGCAACTGCTACATGTCTTGGAGCTCTGCTTACCAGGGAGTGGCCAAACATCTCCTGCTGATGGGAAGCAGAGAATAAACCTTTGTCTTCCTTTGCTTCCGCACGCGGATTTGCTTAGCTTTTGCTTCTATTATTATTAAACTGCTTTTTGTTTCTCATCTTATTTTCCTCCCCTTTCTTTTTTGCTCTGCTGAGGAGGGAGAAGGGAAGAAAAGTGGGGGGTGATAGAGTGGCTTAGTGGGCACCTGGCACTCAGCCAAGGCTAACCCACCACATACTGTTAAAACCAACATCATCAAAATGAATTGAGAATAAGCAGACTGCCTCCCCAAAGAGTAAAACTACTGGTTCAGCTGCTGGTGGACAGCTAGCTGAACATGAGCCAGCAGTGTGCCCAGGTGGCCAAGAAGGCCAGCGACATCCTGGCCTGTATCAGAAATGGTGTGACCAGCAGGAGTAGGGAGGTGATTGTGCCACTGTACTCGTGAGACCACACCTTGAGTACTGTGTCCAGTTTTGGGTGCCACAGTACAAGAAAGACATCGAGGTGCTGGAGCGGGTACAGAGAAAGGCAACAAAGTTGGTGAGGGATCTGGAGAATATGTCGTATGAGGAGCGCCTGAGGGAACTGGGATTGTTTATCTTGGAGAAGAGGAGGCTGAGAAGAGGCCTCACTGCTCTCTACAACTACCTAAATGGAGGTTGTAGCGAGGCTGGTGTTGGTCTCTTCTCCCAAGTAACTAACAACAGAACAAGAGGTAATGGCCTCAAGTTGCACCACAGGAGGTTTAGATTGGATACTAGGAAGTTCTTTACTTCCTAAAGAAAGAGTGGTTAGCCATTGGAACAGGCTGCCCAGGGAGGTGGTGGAGTCACCATCCCTGGAGGTGTTAAAAAATCAGGTAGATGTGTCCCTTCGGGACATGGTCTACGGGTCAGGGAAATGTTGGGATGAAGGTTGGACTAGATGATTCTAGAGGTCTTTTCCAACTTAAATGATTCTATGATTCTATGAAAACAGTATTTGAGTTTCATCAACTGGTAAAATTCTCTCCCTGTCTGTAAAGTTGTTATATGGTTCTTCAATTTCAAAGCATATTTTCAAAATATTTTTCATCAATTTATGATCATAACTGATATCTCAATTGGGAAAGGTCAGAACTGCAAATTTTCTCTTTGGTTTAAGGCTCAATAGGATGCTATTTTTTATAATTATTTTATTTAGAGCTGCTGAGAAAAGCTTCAGAATTTTGACTTACTTTTTATTTTCAGGATGTTTCTTGTTCTCCATCTCACTGTTTCTGACATGCTATTTATTTTCATCTCATGTTCTTTTTTTCTCTTTAGCAGTAACAGTAAAAAACTGATGAATCTATTCTCATTTCTGGAATTAAGCTACACAAGGACTCAAAACACACTGTTATATTAGATGGGAAAATGGCAAGATGCGTCATGGGGGAAATAAAACATATCAGGAATAGCATTGCTCACATTTACTCAGTGAAGCTGACAAATACTGCATAGGTGTGTAAAGCATAGTCCACACTGCACTGTGTATTTTTCAACTATGCTAAAATGTGTTTTCCCTGTGCTTTTCCCGGTATTTCTTCACCAACTATTTCATGACAAAGCAAATTCAAGAATATGTTATGCTATTAAGCCCCTAAAATACACTGGAATGCTGAATTCTAGAAACAGATAATGTCATTTACTTTCACGTCTTGTCCTATATTGACATAATAATATTTCTTTGATACCTCACTGAAGTAATCTTTAAATAACATAATTTATCCCCAGATGGCTAATTCATTATTACGTCTGTGGAAAAATGTTATCATCACTGTAATTGCATGAAGATTACAGTTTAATTAAACAAAAGGATAACAGCAACTCCAGATCCCTTAGACAAAGCATGAAAGTTAAATACCTTAATGGGCTTTCAAGATCAGTGTAAAAATGAACCAATCACTCATGCTATTTTATAATTTCTTTCAGCCTTCTGGGGAAAATGAATTAAAGACAGATTATACATATTTTCCGGCTTTGCTTTTGCTTGAAAAGATTGAATGTACCAACCCATTTCTTCTTTTGGTCTGAAAAGTAGGCTGTCTGAAAGCTAAACCCCAGAAGGCATAAGTTTAACACTGTTTCTTAATTGCATAACCTTACAAGGACTTATTATGTGTCTGTGCATGAGAGGGAAAAGAAAATCTACCCAGAATCCTCATACTCTTGGCTGTACTTCTGTGTTATCTTATGTAGATATTTAAAGGCCAGAAAATTAATTTTTCACCATTATTTTTCTCGCTGCTTTGTTAATACTGAAAGCATTATCTGGAAAAATTGAAAACATATAATGTATGTCATTGAGTAAATGCCAATAAGTTTCCCAGCTTGCTGTAGTTTCTCCACTACTCATGTCTGTTGTGAAAAGCGGAATGGTGGAATGTAATCCAATCTGATGAATACCCTACTCAATTCAGCAAACTGATTTAGGGGATGATGTATGAGGAAAGTCTTCCAGTAGAGGTTTTTCTTCTGACATGCCACAAGACACCCCTCATCAGGAAGTTGTTAGTTATCACTTGGAAGAGTACAGGAGCAAGAGGGCACTTTTAAGTAAGGACACCATTATGAACTGCAAACAACTTGCAAATTTAACTGAAGTATCTGTTCATATACTTTTAATGACTCCAAAAAGTGAATGCTCTCAAGTTCAGGAGAAACAAACCCAAAGGTTATTTACAGTCTAATGACCTGTATCAGTTCCTGTCTGATCAGGCGCATGCTTCCCCAGAGAAAATTCTTGGACAGAGGCATGAAATACAGTATCTACTCTGTGAGATACCGCCATGCGATAGCTCCCAAGTGCCTCTCAGATTTGGCCAAACAAAGACCAGTGCAGTTCCTAGACAGTCTGGAACCAGAGAAAAGATGTTGGCGGGAGGATTATCTTGCTTGGGCCGAATATCTTAGCAGCTGTGTCATTGCAGTAACCCTGGTGCTGCTAAATCTGAGGATCAGGCTTGAATAGAGCTGTTGGGGGGAAATCTAATTTTGCAGTTTATTTCTGACTAAAGTGTCTCTTCCACTGGTTGGGCAACATATCCTCAGCCTGAACAGCTCTTCCCATCAATAAAAACGTTTGGATGGATCTGAGGAAAATAGTCTTTTAATGTTTGAAAACATTAAATAAAAAAATCATTCATCTTTGAATGAAACTGTTGTAATATCAATACAGATTTTTTTCCTTTACTGCTGTGTCTCTCTCCTCCTATATTACCACTCAGTCTAATAAAAATAACTGCTGCAAGCTTTTCTGCTTGCTCTGTTTATTCTCCTCTTCCTTCTATCTTTTAAAGCTAGTTCTCACCTGGGTAGATCACATGAAATGTCAATCACATGAATCATGTGAATTTAATGAAAAATGAAAGACTTTAAGGTTATGATGAAATCATTATTCTCCAAAGTTTCAAAAAACTCAGTAAGGAAAAGCATATAATTTAGAATAATTGTGAATGCCATCAAACTGGGTTGTCATTCATTTTATAGAAGTTTGCAACAAAAAGAAAACAATGTTGCAAAAGAGGAAAATATGTTTTTTTAAACTCTGCTTAAAATTTATGCGTAACAGAAACAAACTTTGCCGAATGTCTGGTTTCTAGTGTAGCAAATCAGTGTTATTTGAAATATAACTTTGGGATTATTAGGTATTATATTAATTCTACACCCATTATATGATGCCAGTATATTACTTCTATCAATCCTTCCTAAATTACTAAAGTTAATCCTTTGTACATAATATTCACATAGTTCTATCCATGTAAAAGAACATCCTATAGCAGGTGAGGGGAAACTGCAAAGGCTAGCATGCACCATTAGAGAAGTTTCAGAGAAACCATTATATTACACTTCACTTACATACATAGAAAGTAACACTGAAATAGCATGTAATGAAGAAGTTTTTTAAGCTAGCATGAATTTTTCAGAAGGGAATTTAGCCCTGTGTTCTTCTACTGCTAACATCCTGCCACAGGTACGTGCTCTTCAGTTCACTGTTTGCCCACCACATTTGTTTGTGCTGGACACGGAGTTCAGAGAGAGGAGTCAGTACGGGTTTGCCTCAAGGAGTGTTAGTCAGCAGTGAACCTACTGCTAAAAACTACAAGATAGATGCTGGTAGACATTCATATGCAAGATGGACTTCAGGGGAGCAAGGTCATGTGTGCCTACTCAGAAAGACATTCTTATTCACACATTTCTCAGTGAAAGGCTGGATGTATATAAACATATTACCATAGTCTCCAGTTCAACTCTGCATCCCCTCTGAGAGGACCTCTCTAATGTAGCCATTGTAAAGGAAAAGCAGACGGGTCAGCCCTTCTCTATGACTTTACCCTGATGACCAGAACTGGATACACCACTCATCAGACCTCACTGGACAATTTACTTGTCCCCCTTGTGAATTAATGGGGATAATGCTTTGGATGAGGAATCTCTACCCTGGGTCAGAAATAAATAAACCCAACCCAACCATTTTTGACTAAGACCAATTTGCTAGTCTAACTGCACTAGAAAAAGGTTGTGTGGGAAGGATGGGGCGGGGAGCGGGGCCAGTAAGCTGAAGAGGAAACGACAGCAAGCAGTGAAGCCAAACCAGAATTGTAACAGACACACCAAATCCTAAAGTTGAAGCCACCAATTTTGGGCTCATCCTTCCTTTGCCTCCTTTCTGCAATCATTACCTCAATATCAGTTTGGGCTACACTGTTCAGTTATGGAGTGAATCTATAAAAACATCTGGCTTAGAGAAACACAAGCAGATCAAAACAGAGAATAGACAAAAATCCAGGTGGGGAAAAACCGAAAAGTAATAGTCTCAGTGTTTAGAGTTTGTGATTTAAGTCACATTACCTCTGGTATCATCAGTTATTCCCTTCTGTTTCCTCTCTTTTGCTACATTAGTTTACATTAAAGTAAATTACATGAAAGCGCTGTATTCATCTGTACATCAAAGCACACAAACAAAATTTCTGCAAAGAGATTGGGAAATAGATCAATTTCCCTTCGATAAAGGTAAATATTGCCTGCATAAAGTGTTCCTTTATTATGTTTAGTTTTTTACAGAATCTCCATACTATTTCATGAGAAATATGGATATACATACATAACTTAGTACTACACGATGAGGATAGGAAGAGCAAAATGTCTTTCTCCGTACCTGATAATACAGAAAGATATTAGCTCAGATCCAGAAAGATGAAATTTCTCTCTAAGAAAGTGCCCTAACGAAGGTCCTATGAAAGTGTCTGGAAAATCTATATTGTCAAACTGGATAATTATGTTCTCTCTTTAGATTAGTTCTTTTAATCAGAGAAAAAAGCGTTCCCATATCTCCCTGTTAGAACAAGACCTGTGCTGCATCACAGTTCCAAGTCCAACATTTTAATAATCCAACCAAAAAGAATGAATGGAAAAATAAATATTCAATAGGAGTTTGAACAAGCTGGTGAAAAATTTCGGCCCTGGAAAGCATACTTAGCCTCAACTTTGAACACAAAGGTTGCAGTAAAAGTAACAGCTGTATGGTTCCAACTTTAAAAATAGTGTTTCTGTGTGTGAACCAGGGCTCTAAAGGGAAGAGTGAATGATTTCTCTCATGGTCATAACAAGAAAAAAAAAAGGAAAAATCTTTGCTTCCAATTCAGGTAATGTTTTTAAAATGTGGGTTGTCCCTTAAAGAAAAAGAACCTTGGCAGGGGCAAACCTGTGTTGGAGTTGTGCCTGCAGAGGTTTAGGAGAACAAGGGAATTAATCCTTCCCTCTGAAGACCACAGACCTGTAATAACCCATCTGTTCCATACAGAGTGTGGAAACAGGCCATGGCTGGGCAGTTGGTAGCATGTAGCTGTGCTATTCAGAGTTCATTTGTCAAAGGCATAAAAAGCCAACACTAGGAAGCTGACCTGCCTGCAATCACTGCAAAACACTTCAGTAAATACAGTTCTGACAAGTCTCATGGCTCTTTTTGTTAATACATTTTAAAGAGGTTGAAGTGTAGAGTCACCAGTGAGATGCTCATGCTGTGATGGGTTGCCTGGACACTTTATTGTACACCAGCTTTGTCCCTGCTAGGCCTTGAATCCTAGCACAATGCCCTGAAGCACCAGTGTGCATGTACTAACACAAGCATGAAACTGGGTTTGTTTCCATATGTATGGAGAATACGTATGAAAATACATGTGGTCCATGTCTTTCAGACATTTGCAAATGACTGGAGGGGTCATCTTTCAGAAATTCAGTATGCAATGCTACGTGATCTAAAAGAAATTCTGAATTAATGTCTCAAATTGCAAATGCTTTGTATAAGTCTTCCATTAATCATCTGATGAGCTTATATATGACTATTGGAGGGAGAGTCATAAGAAGTAAACAGAAAATTCCTTTAGACTAAACTAGACCAAAAATTAATTTTAAAAGGGCTGAGAACTTAAGTTACTACATTGTTCTACTTTGTGGAAGACAAACCATGCAATGCACACTTCATACTGATGATAAATGTTGGCCATTTAATTGTATGGTAAGTTACAAGCAGCAGTAGGATATCTGTGGTAAATATCATGTAATTACAGAGTACATAAGCAGTGATCCCTGCCTCCTAAACCAATGTTTAAACTTACTGAAAGTAATCACCATATGCAGCTAGATGGTATTTACCAAGAAAAAACCATTTAGTTTCTGCCAAAGAAAACATATTCACTCCTTTCAACATTAGGAGCTGGTGAAGCGTAACTGTAGCCCCCTGACTCATCGCCCGTTCAAAAGATAAGTTACGGCAGGAAAGCCAGAAGACTACTCTTAATGCATGAAGCCTTAGACAGACATTAGCTGTAGTGATGATAAAGCTGTTTCATCATGCTATGGTGGAAAATGTTTGTATGCTGCATAAGACACAACAGGTTGCTCTCTCCATCAGATGACAGCTATAGAAGAGTGGTGACATTTTTTTCCATGAGCTCACTTCCTTTTGAATACATAACAAAATGAAGAGTATGGATTAAGCCATCAAGATGCAAGAAGAAAATCTTGCCTCCCATGAAATCTCAGAAGGCAAACTGCAGTCTTGTTCACATTCTGTTATTTTTTTAAGAAATGAAGTACCTGACAGATTAAAATCAGGAAGCACGTGCAGGCAGATGCAAGAACAAAACTGCTTTCAACTATCACCTGCACTCACAGTTGTTTTTGTTGTTGGAGGTCATGAATGGCAGCAGAGGAAAAATGAAGAATCAATAGATTTTTTTACTTCATTCATCTCATACCAAAAAAAAAAAAGAGATGGTTCCATTTATCTCCCTTAAGAGTGTATAGACATGTGGCTTGGCAGCCTTCTGGCTGCTATCATAGCTGCCATGGCTTCATTAGGAAACTCATCATCACTTTTACTCTTGTCCAAATTTTATACTCCAAAAGCTGCTGCTTTCACAAGTTGCCATCAGTATGGCAACTCATTTATGGCTATGGTGAAATTAATTATTTCCTGCATGCCACCCAAGTCAGTAACAAGACAATCAGAAAACAAGTCAGTATTTCTGTCAGTTGGAGATTGTGCAATAGATCAGTGGACTGGATTTAAAAGACTGTAGGCCAAGCAAGGAGGCAGGCAGGAATATCATCTCCAAGTGGCTCTAAACAACAGGGTGGTGCTGCGCACATTGCAGCACACTCAGCGATAATGAATGGAAAAAAGCAACGGCTTGGAGGCTCAATCCCCTGGAACCGACTCCTTCAGACTGATATTAGCAAAACTTACAAAGAGCAAGAAATAAAAAAAATATCAGGATAAGGTCATACAGATACTACAATAGACTAGCAGTACCTCATGTTCCTTGATCAAATTGCCTCCTGACTTCGCAATATCAGTTTCTGAAAACAATTTTTCCCACAAAACCCATACTACTGGGTGTCACCATTGCTCTCTCAAAAGGAAGTTTAAAAAGTTTGTTTGTAGTATTGCTATTTATTTGTCCTGTGCACAACAATATTGGCATGTGTTATATGTCTGTTTACTGTCATACCTATCCTCATGATAGCGAGAACTGGCTTATTAAATAAACAATATTTTTAAAAAAGGATTTCTTTTACAAAATCATACACATAAATTAAAGCCATATTTACTGATATGTCAGATTTCAGTGATCAAATAGTGAACAACATGATAGAAAAAGCTAATCAAGTACATTCCTTCTTTGGGGAACATGATCATTTGTTCAGAGTACATGATCTCATTTGGTGAGCTGCACATACCATTATTTCTTAACAGATAAAATGAAATATCTTTTTCCACAAGAGGATTTGATGAGCTTTGCCAAGAAATTAATAACAAGGCACCAGGAAAAATCTTCAAATGTCTATCCTAAGTATACAGTTTGGGGCACTTAGACAACAAAGAAAATTTCCAAAACTGAACATCAGTACTCTTTGTTCTTTGAAAATCTGCTTACACAACTGAGTGTCCATCATCTTTGGTCTGGAGACTCAGTTGCAATGGTCAGTCCTCACCATTACACAACACTATGCTCTCCAACAAGATCTGGACTCCTTGATTTTAAAAACCACAAAACACTCCCTGTGGTGGGTTAACCTTGGCTGAGTGCCAGGTGCCCACTAAGCCACTCTATCACCCCCCCTTTCCTTCCCCGCTCCCTCCTCAGCAGAGCAAAAAGAAAGGGGAGGAATATAAGATGAGAAAACAAAAAGCAGTTTAATAATAATAATAGAAGCAAAGCCAAGCAAATCCGCGCGCGGAAGCAAAGCAAACAAAGTTTTATTCTCTACTTCCCATCAGCAGGCGATGTTTGGCCACTTCCTGGGAAGCAGGGCTCCAAGACGCGTAGCGGTTGCTCTGGAGGACAACGGCACGGCCCCCCCTCTCCTCCTCCTTCCCCCTAGCTTTATAGCTGAGCTGACGTCATATGGTATGGAATATCCCTTTGGTCAGTTTGGGTCAGCTGTCCTGGTTGTGTCCCCTCCCAAGATCTTGCCCACCCCATCCCACTGGAGGGGTGAATGCTGGGATCCTTGCTCAGCAGTAGTCACAACACAGATATGTTATCAGTACCCTTCTAGCTCCCAGCACAAAACAGACCCAGCTCAGCCAGACCCACTACACTCCCTTTCAAGGTCGTTGCAAAGCATTCAGCAATTCTCTCTTGGATGGTTTTAGTCTGACGAGACTGCAACGATTTCATTAGTATGGGAAACTAATACACAAGAATCAAATACAAAGGTAGATAGGAGAACTTAGAAATGTTCTTATTGTGTGCTTGAGTGTGATGGGAACAGGAAGAAAAAAGGGGTGGTTTGGGCATAAGCAACTAACCGCTTCAAGGAAAACTAAAACCACAATTTTGGCCTTTGGCTACAATATTGAGCATGAGTTTAATGCTTAAGTGGTTTGTAAAGTTGGTGTTCATTTGCATCCTTGCAAACATTGCTTGCTGGCGTATCTTAAAATACCCATACAGATTTCTCTTCATCCGCCCTCTGCCTCTATGCTTAGCAGTTGAAGGGTGTATTCAGTCACTTCTTATTTGGAGTTTTAATCATTTTCAGAGCATGGACACTGTGGTAGATTCTGAGAGAAGGAAGTCTGGCTGCACTGAAGACAATACTGAGATTGGGAAAAGCAGACATGGCTGCAGGGGAGAGTCAGGCTCTCTATAGAGAGAAGTGAGTTGAGGAGCATACTGAAAACAATGAGTAGCTGATTAATCAACCTAAACGACACAGAGGCACAAAAGTTTTCTGCCTCTTCACAGAAATGCCAGAGCTGTGAGAGTGGTGAGACATCAGGATATTACCAGGAGATAGGCTGAAGCAAAAAATCTGCAGACAAATTTTCTGATCCCAGACCTCCAGATAATGTCTGTACATCCTGGGGAAAAAACATGGAAGAAGTCTTGGTATATCAGGCAAAACTTTAGAGCAAAGACTTGAGAGTAGCTTAAAAAGGATTCAGAGGATGATGACTATCATGGGGAGAGCCATTAAGCAGAAGGGGGATGTTAATCAGGTACCCAGGATCTTTTTCACACTTGGCTGCTCTGCAAAAGTCACAGCACTCAGTGGCACACCACTGGACTGGGAGATTCTCCCCTCCAATGCCAGTCACACTGAACCTTATCTCCCTTGTCCCATATTGAGGATCACAGAGTTTGCGCTTCTGTCATGCCATAAAGGCTTTTATAAGAATTGCAGTGCATAACACGACCCATCTCTTTCCCCAGAAGAGTCCCTAGCCTGGGATTCCACTCATGTGGACATAGTTATTTTACATCTTCCCTGGATGCTCTCTCTGGCTTATCAGGCCAACACTTGATAGTCACAATTTTTTAAAATCCACTGTGGACATATAAATACATAAAACCAATCATAATTTGTTCTGGTCAGAAATATGTTTGGTAAAATGAAGCAAGGTGGAACCAGCTTGTACCATCTATTACTAATTACACCATGTTAATTTTCAGTGTTACATGACAAGTACAAGTTAGTCCTGAGGAGATTCCAATTGGACACAAGAGGAAAGTTGTCCACAATGACAGCAATCAGCCATTGGAATAATGTCCCTAGGGAAGTAGTGGATTCCCCACCAATGGACACTTTTAAGATTTAGCTGGACAGGGTGCTGGGCCACATTGTTTAGATGGCAATTTTGTCAAGAAAGGTTGGACCAGATGATCCTTAAGGTTCTTTCCAACCTGATATTCTATGATTCTATGTGCATATGCAGTGCAAGTCACAGACAGCCGTAACCAAGATTTTGTAACCGAGTCTACATAAAGGCCCCCAGAGATTTGATTCATCTGGAAATGTGAAGAAGCAATAGATAATACAAAGGGTAGTGAAATTCTGTGTTCAGTTATTGCCTTCACACCCTAGTGCTACTATCTGTTCCCTTTTAATAATGAAAATACTATATAAGACACTTCAGAAAAACAGGATCCTGATGAGCTGTCAGACCCAGCTTCATCTGTACTCTGCTGAGATAGGTCAATCACTAAAGCAGTGAGTAGTGAAGTTGTAGCGCTTCCTGACATTACCAGAGCACAGCTTTCTGAGTTCAGTGTCTGCTGGTGAGGAAGGCAACACCACAAATGATCAAGCACAGTGACTTTTTTGATCTTAACAGACTAGCATGATGTGCATCCTGACTTTCTTGTAGAGTATCAGTCAGGAAGGAGTTGCGGAAGATAAGGAAGCCATGCATCTTCCTACATCAATCAAAGTGGCAGGAGGAAAACTTTGAGTGTGATTTACACTGGCATACAATGTGATAGAATAATATTTTTTCTTGGCAGAGAAGATAATGGTTGGGACATGTCCTATCAACAGGACCAACACACTGTGAAAGCAATCAAGTCAAACCCACTATGAACACCTCCATATCTATTACTCAGTGATAGTACTGGACTAGAGGAGGATATAATCTCCTGAACTACACTGGTGCTTGTTGCCTCTTTTGCACTAAGCTATCTGGCTCAGGGAAAGGCAGTTTCCAAATGGTCACATCACCTCTCTTCTCCTGTCACCTGAAACACTACATAGGAGGCAAGTTCAAGAGGGATTTTCAAGAACATTCATATTTCTGTTCCTAAATCCTCTCTTCACTGCCTATCTCCTATTTGCAGACGAACTTTAACTACAGTTTGTTACTCTTCACACAAATTCTGGCATTAATGCTGAATGGGCAACACCTCAAGAAAATAACTGCTGAGGATTTCTACCAATGTGACGGATGTGGCTTACACTGAGTCTATCTGTGTGTGCTCAAGGAAATAATGTAAGATGCCAACTCAGACTAGTCAAACACTCAACGCAAAAAAGCTTGGTACAGATATACCATAGCATGAGTGCAACTATGTACAAATCCATGTCCTTGCTGCTGTTCTTCCTTCTGCAGCTGGCCAAGGAAAAGACTGAAACGGGACTGCTCTGGCAGTGCCCAAACCCAAACAAAAGTCACAAAAGCACCGTGGCTGGCTGCTTTCTCTGAAGCTGTTTACTGAAATTATGGTTGGTATCAGAAGTGAAAGCTTTACCCTTTTACTTTTTTGGGAAAATTGCCCAGAAATCCCCATCACAGAACAGTACTGCATTCCCTTCATGTGGAGTATGGATGGCTGACATCAGACCCTTGGCTTACACCAAAATAAAAGCCCACTACGTGTTTATAACCTAAAAAGGGGTTGTGACCAGTCTGACACAAATAATCTTCACATCGCAGTCTTTTTGCCTCCAAGACTAAACTCACACTTCCCTATTAAAATTCAACTTCTCAGTTCTTTAGCTTATTTAATGAACACACCAAGGTGATGTAAATTCACATCCTCATCCAACACACTGTGCCCAACCACTTTACCAGCTTTCACACCTCTCCTACCAAGGGATAGAAAACTAAGCCAGCAAAAATACCAAAATAAAACCTTCATTACTCCACTGTATTGCAGCACAAGCACTTCTGCTATCCCAAGGATGGTGCCCTAGAAGTAGCAGGCAGGGTCAGTGGTGAATGAAACTGTTTATTTTCTTGTCTGTGTAGGCTTATGACAATTCCAAGTCTTTATGAACTTCCAGCCTTAAACAAGTAAGTATAATTAATATTACTTTGAAAACCTCTTGAGCATTCAATTTCTACTTGAGATTCTAAGTGGGCTAAACCACTCCCCCTCAAACTTCTAAAATTTTTGGCCTAAATTGCATTTAACAAAACTTTTTACTTCTGCAAAATTGTAAAGTGAGTGTAAATTTGCTAGTCAGACTTTTTCTTCAGTTCCAGGATGGAAATGACCAAATGACCTCTTCCTGAACTGAAATCACATGCCTGCAGGTCTTTGACAGCTAAGAAACATTTCTCAGTAGTGACTGAAAGATGCTTCTGACAGTAGAAGAGACATGCCCTAGATGTAGATTTTCTTCTCATTTGCAAATACACAGATTCAGTGATGAGGCATGAGGAAGAAATCAGATGGTATAAAAATTCTAGACTTGAATGTTTAACATTAGATCAGTCACAAAATAAGCCAGAGGAAAAAAAAAAAAGGATTGTAACAATATACTTTAAAACACTCAACCAGAAAACTTAGAAAGCATAATAAATCTGTCTTTCACTAGATATGTTTCTCTATGCACATTGGTTCTTAAGAATTTATCGTCCCACACTTTATTTCAGCTTTTGAAAACCCATTAAACCCCACCATGTTGAAACTAAAGTCTTATAAATTTGACTTAAATGAATGCTAAGTCATTTCTTAATAGAAAAAAAGCAGGCATGCCTCTTTAATTCTAGCCATTTACATGAACTACAGAAACAGTAGTAGGACCAAGCTCCATTAAAAATACCTGTTGAAACAAGACTGATGAATTCACAAGATGGAATCACAAAAAGATGGAACTATTCAATTTATGTTAAGTATTGAAACTTTTTTTGAATGCAGTTTTTAATATACCCATGAAAATAATGTTTCATAAAATAAATACACATTATTTACAGTGAGGCCTATAAGCAATCCATGCATTTTATGACTAAATGTAACACTTCAGTTATTCAGCAAAAGCTGGTAACACAGTCAAATGAAAATCCCTAAAGGGCTGAATATGCTACCAATTGCATAGATGGCTTTTTTTTGCTACAGTACTTCCTGCTTTTCCTTCCTTTTAGGGCTCATCAAGAAAGGAATTTAAGATACCAATATTGCAGGTTTAGCCCTTTGCAGGGTACTGCTCACTACTCCGTTGCACATATTGAGTATTTCATCTTGACTTTTCACTGCTCTTGATCCGTTTGTGCTCAGAGAGCAATTTTCCCTTACATCCCTCAACATATCACAAAACAAAGTCTATTACTTTGCCATCCTCCTTAATCTGAGCAGGTCTTTCCTGAGGCACTTGCACTGGTCTTTTAAATACTTAAACTCTGTAATCAAGTCCCCTCTTATTTCTCAAGGCTGCATATGTTCAATACTTTGGGTCTTTCCCCATGAAACAGGCTTTCTGATCTCCAGGTTAGAATTGTATCTTTTTTTGCAACCAACTTTCTGCAAGAATAATATGTTTTCCATACTTCTGTGCTGAACTTAACTACATAATTCTAACCAAGGAATTTCTGCAAAAATACTAGGGCAAGGGATTTTGTACCTAACAGAGCAACTCTTTTGACTTTAACTATCTGTGTTATGCAGTCTGCATACTTAACAAATTTTTTGTAGTATTGTAATGCAGTGGATTTTTAAACTTAATTGTTTTCTAGAACATTTAATGCCTATTTCTCCTCTTGTATCAAGCATGCTACTAAAGGTATCTGGAACACCAGAGGACTACTAGCTCACATAAGCTGTTTTTTGCTGCTGCCCAAAACACACCCCCAATTGCTGTGCATTTTCCTGTCCTTCTAAGTCTCCTACTGATGAGATCTTCCATCTCACATATTTTGACATTGCACTTCAGCAAAGGACTGCTTATGTTATTTATTGGCACACTTATGGTATTTGCTACCAGAGATCTGAGAACCTTACAGAGCTGAGATAAATAATTTACCTTCAGCAGGTGTAACTCACTCTCTTACCCCATTTCTCAGACTGAAGGTCTACTGGTAATATATTCCTTTAACTCATCAGATATGACCTGCTCTTGGTTTCTCATCAGAACAGTCTCTTAATGGGAGTGAATTCCTGTACCAGGAGCAAAGGGAAAATGTGCTGTAATGCTACAATGCTCTGCTATGAAGATTTACTTCAGGCAATGACTGTGACTTCTGAAACAGCAGATAAACGGGAAGAAAAATTGTGTCCTGGTTGGTAAGATACTTGCTCTCAAGCTACATAAGAAACCTCCCTGCCACATTATCATTTGACTTTCCAGGGAATGGAGTTGACGGGATATTAAGAATTCATACTCTCACATTCAGGCACTACCTTATGCTTACCTTGTTATAAAGAGTCTCATAGGTATCTCTCCTGGGTCTAAGTACTGCTTTTTGCTGTGTCAAGCTTTTCTTTCATTACATGGCTAAGGAGAATCTAATTTTAAGTAACCTATTCCTGGAGCTTTAGTTTGTTTGGAAATTATCTTTGCTCAGTGCAACATAGTATATTCTCATTGGGACCAAATATTAATCAGTTAAGTGCCTGTTAGCGCTGTACTCTCTTTTTTTTTTTTTTTTTTTAAATTTTCTTTATATTAGTGCTGCATAACAAAGTTTATACTATCTATAATAAAAGTGATACCTCTTCCTCAGTAGCAGGACCTAGATAAGGAATACCTTTCCACATGCAATCAAACTGAATAAAACTGGACTGTGTTGAGATATAGACATATTACAAAGCTCAACTGTTTTGATAAAGGCATCTTCAGTAAAAATCATTTCAAAAAATTAAAAAAAACTCACAAAAAAAACCCCCTTTTACAAGCATAAAGCAAAAATAAATTTCTCTTTCTTAAAAAGAAATGAAAAAGGCTATTCTTCTGAACTTCTGGGACTTTTATATTCCATGGATTTTAAATTTTAGTCTAATTCTGGTGTAATAAAAGCATGTGCTATTTACACAAAATCAGTGGAATGAGATCCGTTTTAGTATATAGCTAGATATACAATAATATTCTACTGCCATTGTTTTTTGCTCTTTGTTTTCAGAAAATTAGCTGATGAAAGTCAGATGAATATACTACCTTTGCTGGTAACAAGAAAGCACCAACAGAAAGCAGAGCGTTGTGAGATCCCTCCCAGCAAAACTGGATGCAGTCAGGTGTCTTTCCTTCAATTTCTAAAACAAGAAGAGTCTGCAGCTATAAGTATTGCATGCCATTTACATTGAAACTTGCTCTTAAATACTGATTGGCATAACTCAAGTGGAGTAATGGATTTTGTCCATTTTAGACTTTTCTGAGCAAAACCAGAAGATCATGCCATTAAATTAACAGTTTGACAAGCTAACATTTTAAGGTTAGATGCCACTAACATAGATACACATAACTCCAGCATTTATGAGATATTGATACTAAGTACTCTGAATATTGGTTAGAGCTCAGACTGCATGTTTGCTTGTTTGTTTTAAGAGCATATACTAGGAGTGATCAGTTGGAAAGAAGCTTTGAAGAAAAAGATGTAGGGCTTCTGGTGGACACTGAGTTGAACATGAGACAGTAAGGTGGGAGAGATCCAGAGTGCTCTGTCCAGCTCTGGGCTCCCCAGCAAAGAAGATTACGGGACTGTTTAGCCTAGAGAACACATTTCAGGGTGGATTTCATTAAGGTGAATAAATACCTGAAGAGAGGGTGCAAGGAGGGCAGAGCCAGGCTCTTTTCAGTGGTGCCTTGTGGCAGGATCAGAAGCAATGGGCACAAACTGAAACCCAGAAGATTCTGTCTGAACATCAGAAAGCACTTTGTTACTGTGAGGGTGACTCTGCACTGGCACAGGTTGCCCAGAGAGGTTATAGAGTCTCCATCCCTGGAGATATTCAAAAGCTGTAGGGACACTGTCCTGGGCAACTGGCTCTAGGTGGCTCTGTTTCAATAAGGGGTTGGACCTGATGACCTCTAGAGGTCCCTTCTAACCTCAACCCCTCTATGATTATTTGATTCTTTTATGTTTAAAAATTACCTTCTCTATGACTGACTGAAAGCAAATCCATATATATGTTTATTTTGTGACATATCCATTAATTTTCAGACTGGTAAGAAACTCTGCCTGAAAAAAACATAATTCCGTGAGCATTTAATGAATTATTTTTCCAACCTCAGCAGTTTAATGATCAAGCTGATATACTAGGTAACTGAATATTTAAGTGAGATCAGTCATTAGAACACTAGCAGACTTGCTAAACTAATCTAGATGTGGTTCTTTGTATTTACTGCCTGGCTATTGAAGTTAGTATCATCTGCCCCATGAGGCACAATTTCATTCTTAAATTGTACTGTTGGAGAAACTAGAGTTATAGAAGAGAACAATCTTACAGGATGAAGTTAGAGTCATCCATGAATAAAATTAAGTGGCCAGCTGAATTACACAAACTGTCTGCAGTTTGCTGATAACTATACTGTTTTTGTACTGCTTAAAACTTTACCTGGAGGTGAGGCACTGTTTAGATCACACTGCAACTCTTTTATCGATTTTTCTGCTGTGTTACCATGGAAACATCTCCCACAAAAAAGTGCACATTGCATTACAAATTCATACATACACTTTGCTCATTTTGTTGATGGGTTAGAGGAGGAGCCAAATCTAAATGCTCCTTCATCTTTATCATCCAGTTAACTGATAACGATGCACTGAGTCCTATTCAGTAATTTTTCTTACGGCTATTTATTTTCTCAACCTTCTCACAAGGTTGAGGTTTCCATGGATATCAATCAGCTCTTATAATGAGATTCTTCTACTCAATGTCTCCTTAAAGTTTCTCCACTCATGCATTACAGAGGCAACCTTTTATTTGTTTCTTCCTAAGGTGTATTGCTGTGAAACCACTGGGCTAGAACCTGCTTATAGGTGTTGTGACACAAAATGGGTTTTTAGGCCTGTGCTTCTAAATCATTCATTTTCTTGAGCAAGTGAAAGGAAAAATGATTCATGCAGTTATGCTTGCTTTCATGAAGTCAATGAGGGAAGCAGTTAGGCTTTAATTCTTTCTATGGTAAGGACCAGTGAACATATGCTCAGAATAACTGCAATAAATGGCAGAAGCTAATTTTGTTTCTTTTTAGAAAAATCAAAGCAAGTCACTTGAAAATCCCTGTGTTTACGAAAACAGCTTCATACAGCTGTCTTCAGCTCTGTAATTTTATCCAAGGATCATGTAACATCTGATTAAGATGGTAATAGTGAATTAGGCTAATAACATGAAGATGACTTTAATAGTTAAAGAAGTTCCTGCAATCCTATGGAAATTAAGTGGAACAAATAGTAACAGAAATGTAATGGGTCCTTGTCTCCCATGACCGTGATGTGCATTGCTTCACTGAGTCTACAAGGGCTTTTACCCTCTGACTACAAATGAACCGGAAGGTCAGATGAATATTTATGAAGCAGGGCTGCCAGTAGGACTGCCAGTTTGCTCATTTCATGTTGCAAAATTCTGTTTCGCAGATCAGTGTACTACTGAGTTTTCCTTGGTCCCTGTTTTAAGCATATTGCTGGAAATACTTAAGGTAAAGTTTAAGTACCTAATTCCCAAATTTATTACAACTCTAAATCTGATTTTCAATTCAATATCTACATTCCTGGTTTGTATATTTTAAATACACGGAATAAATACATATTTCAGGCAAGACTAATTTATTATCCCCCTGATTGGAGCATAGGGTTGGACACTGATCTCTGAAGGTCCTTCTCAGTTTGAGGTGCTCAACATTTCTACGATTATTTATATGGCTGCAGAGTCTGTTCAGAGTCCACAATCAGAAGTTCAGTCTTTTTTTTTTTCTGAAGTATGCCATAAACAGAATTGCTCTGACGTCCAACAGCTTTCAGTCTCAGTTAATGACAAGACACAACAGGAGGATGAGGCTAAACCGCATTACAGATTCCCACTCTTGCTTAAGTCAGTAACAAATCTCCTAGTGATTATGAGGAGATAATGTTGAGGTTTTAGCTAAAAGATTCTGTTTCAACCACTCTTTTAAATTTTGAGAATATGCTGAAATATAGGCAGAAATGGACTCCAGAATGAGAGCATTGTTAAATAAAAACAATATACAGAAGAAGTCAAAATAACAGCAAGAAGACAATATAGTGACTAGAGACAGGAGGAGAAGAGATAAGTCAGGTTGAAACTCTGAGACTATCAACAGGACAATATAACCAGAGATGAACGAAATAAGATCAAGAATGTATTCATTGATTCCCCTGTCAAAAATTGAAATCTAATGTTATATATCATGAAAAACCTAATGGAGAGAAAGTAAGTACAAGCCTGAGATACTTATGTCTAAATTCAACAGAGAAAAGAGTAGTTTTTGAAATGCTGATGAACTGATTAATGCCCTTTGCTCCTACTTCCACACAGCAAAAACCACTAAACATCCATGATCATGTAGCAGAAAATCGCCAGGAGACATCATCAAAGAACACAAATTACATGTGCAGCTAATATTCAGTGATATTGTTGAAAATGGAATAAAAAAACAAGTTTCACCAGAAAACTGAAAGTTTTCATCATAGATTTAAGACATGCAGCAATCTAGTATCTTGACCTTTTTTCTGTCTACTCATACATCAACAATTGTAATGCTCTTAAAGATGGATTTATAAAGCCGACAACCATGACTTTACAGCAATTTAAAAATTAATTAACATGTTTCATAATCCTGATGTCATATAAACAAATATATATAAGCATATGCATGATCAGATGCATTTCCCCACATTCCCAGAAATGGGTATTTTGTGGGTTTTTTCCATTTTTTCTTTCTCTCTGGCAAAAATTTACAAAAATCAATGAAATTATTTGTGAATATATAATCCTGCAGCAGCCACATAAGGACACATTTGAATACTGTGTTGAATACAGAAATTCCCATCAGCTATATTTGGACCTAGGCTACCTGTCTGAATCAGCTATTGCCTCGTTCTCCATGGCCACTCAATATTAAGGCCAAGTAGACTTTTCAGGACACGCTGAACCCACCCAGGTCATCACCTTTAGGAACTGTGAAGGGACCTCCTTTTTCACGGTACCAACATACAACAGATGCTAGCTGAAGTGGCTGGGGCTTTTGCACTGGCTTACACATTGGGATGGGTTTCCACCTAGTTCTGAGGTAATGTGACGGTCTGTCATGCCAGAACTCATATAATTACTCCAAAATATGAGACCGAAGAACGCATGATAATACTTACACACACAGAAAGATGCAAGGACAAAATATTTGTCTTTTGATTAACCTTTTGGTCTGTAATTCAAAATCATAATATTATTAAGCACACAGTTCCAGTTGTGTGGAAGTTAGGGATATTAGCTTAAAAAAAAGTCACACACACACAAAAAAAGACTGTCAAAAACATACTGAAGGAATGATGTTAGATTATTTGAAGTCAAAATATTAATAGGAATGCTAGTCTGCCACAGAAAATAATGATGAGATGACAAGATCTCTGTAAACCTATTAAAAATGAGCTCTCCTTTCTGCTGCTCCTTACATTTTCCTTTGACTGAGCTTCTCCTGGTACATTGTTATCTTCAGAGACCACCTGTTTTACATTGCTGTCCAATAAATACATTTTCAGTGTCTGCTGGTTAAAGGACAAGTTGACTGCCTACTAAACAGAACCTTTTTCACACTGTCCCAATTTTACATTATTGTACTAAGGTGACAAAGTCATTTGCAATTATTATAAAAAATGCATAGCTTAATTGTTGTGACACAACCATCATTCTCCTATGGAAATACTGTTCAGTTGCAATACAATTAATGGGCACATCAGACAGTTATGCACTAGTGAAAATGCCTATAAAACCCGTGCTGGTATTTGTTCTAGCAGCAGGTAAGCTTTTAACATGTCCAGGGAAGGCAACTGACTGCTGAGGGCAACGCTAAAGCAGCGCTGAGGAACAAAGAGAAGTCAGTACACTTCTAACAAAAAGCAACCTATAGTACCCTCTGACCATCCAACTACCTGTCATACAGAGAGAATCATCAACAGGAAGAGAACTTGTTTCAGAAAGTTCTCAAAGTTGAACCAGGTCTTGTTAATGCCAGGCCTCTGGTAGCAGAGTACGGTAGCTCTGCATTTTGGAGCTGGACAACTGGAGTTCTCAGTTCTTCCTTTTGCATGTTAAGAACTGCATTATTTTTTCTGAAAGGAACATTTTTTAGGAAGAACAACTTTAATACCTCTCATAGATGTCTATGATTATTGGATTTGCAAGGCCAGAGAGTGTCTCCATTAGATAGCCAATTTCATGTGATCACTTCCACAAGACCAAACCTCCCAAGCCACTATGGAAAGGACAAAAGCTACCGTGTGTCTTTGTTTTCAGTGATCTAAAGGAGCAAGGCTGAAAAGACCTTTCCCAGGGAACTATTTTCTGTAAGATGCACAACGGCAAACAGCAGAATCTGAGAGACCCAAGAGGAACTGCAAGTTGGTAACAATGCTTACATTTCATGCCACAAGACATCATCCAGAAACAAACCCAGGAAAAAAATCTACCTGACAATGGCATCCTGATAACATGACTACAAAGTAAAAACCCCAAACTGTAAATGTATTAGAAAAAAATAGACAACTAAATGGAAAACACTGAATAAAAACCCATGCCTTTATTAATTTTCAAACATCTGATAAGTTTTAAGTGCTTTTGTGACAGAGCTGACCTTTAATATCTATACTGACTGCCAAAATGACAAAATTTAAAAGAAAACAAAATGCCAACACTGCTATACTTCAATACAACTATATTTCAACCTCAGAACCATTTGAGAATTTTCTTGACTGCCTAGTCAGTACTGTATTTTTGCCTCAAATATAAGTATTTTCAACACCTGTGAAAAGAAAACTTGTCATATGATATTCATGAAAATTCTGATCCTTCCCATCTCCCTAGTCTTAACAAGAATATGTGATAGAAATAGGTTAGGTTTCTGTCAATAAAATATAAAAATGAAAGCTGTCTCCAACCCAGAAACTGCCCATCATATGGATTTTAAAATAGATTTTTTTAGTGGATAAAGAGTACTACACAGATATTTTTCTTCTTTTTTTTTTATTTCACAGTAAACCAAATAGATAATTTACTACAGAAAAAACACATTTTACTATTCTTTTCTGGTCTGCATAAAATATAAATAGATCTATTGGAATAATTGATCATGATAATGTATCAGTGGCCCTCTTTTAAGATGTACATTTATGCATAGATATTACTTGTGTTCAGTTTGTGTTTCTAGCAGAATTGCTTTTTCTCAATAAACATCAGTGGTGATAGAATAACCCCCACATAGCTAGTAGTGAAAACACCATGTCTCCAACAATGAAATGACCCTAATTACTCCTTCCAAATGCCCAGGGTGCTTGATCAGAATTACTTGAGTTATTACTCATGTAGGGTAAAATGAGCTGAATGCCCCATAAACATCTGTCCCTTTCCCTCCACCTACAATGAAAATAGATTTAAAATGTATTTATAAAAATTGGAATAAAGGTATTTTGCAGTTCGGAGATCTAGGGCTAAGTTTTAAAGCACTCTGAGTTCTGCATAATATTCTATAATTTCATAATCGTTAAGCCCAAGATGGCCACTGACCACCACATCTCCCACTAGCCCTTCTCTCTTAGTAAAGAGTAGGTCTAGGAAGGCACCATTCTTTGGCGGGTTCCCTTACCAGCTGAGTCAGGGAGTTGTCTTCCTCACACCTCCAGGAACTTCCTGGACTGTTTCCTCTCTGCTGTTTTGTATTTCCAGCAGATGTCTGCTAAGTTGAAGTCCCCTAAGAGAACAAGGGCTGCCGACTGTGAGGCTTCAGCTAGCTGTCTGCAGAAATCTTCATCGACCTCTTCATTCTGATTGGGTGGTCTATAACAGACTCCCAACAGGATATCTGCCTCACTGGCCTGCCTCTTCATCCTTACCCATAAACATTTGACTGTTCCATCTCAGTTGTTGACTTCTACACAGTCAAAACTTTCTCTGACATAGAGAGCCACCCCACCACCTTTTCTATCTTGCCTATTCCATTTGAAGAGCTTATAGCCACCCATTGCAGCACTCTAGTCATGAGAATCATCCCACCATGTTTCCATGATGGCGACTATGTCATAGCTGTCATGTCGCACAATGGCTTCCAGCTCCTCCTGTTTGTTGCCCATGCTGTGTGCATTAGTGCAGATGCACTTGAGCTGGGCTGTCAATTTCCCTGACAACAGTTGCCTGCCACTCTTAGGCTCAACTCTAGAGAGCCCAGTTTCATCCCCTTCCCCCTTCGGACCTAGTTTAAAGCCCTTGCAATGAGTCCAGCCAGCTCACACGCGAGGATCCTTTTCCCCCTCTGGGACAGATGAACTCCATCTGTCACCAGCAGACCCTGCATGGCATAAAGCTCCCCATGATAAAAGGACCCAAAATTTTGTCTGTGACACCAGCCTCTAAGCCACATGTTAATTTTCACATCTAAATGCACAGCTTTCTCATCTCTGTGTTATCAGAAGCCCATGTGCATACTAGAAGTTTGAATTAAAAAATAAAATAGTCATAAAATCTACAGCTGCAGAAGCATGAAAAAAGTATTTGTAAAACTCAGAAACTCTCCTTAAAGAGAAATTTTTCTGTATTTAATCAAGCTGTTGGCTGGCAATTTATGGGCAGTGCAAGCATGTGTCCTAAAAAAGTAAAAATGGTTTCTATTTCACATCACTATTTCAAAGAAGCCAATAATTAAGTAGAATGGCCAAGAATGAAACTTTTTTCAAAGAAGGCCTGAAGACATTTTTTCCTGAAAACGTGGACATGGATTTTTACAAATGAGGTGAATAATGCCATCACTGCCCTAACCCTGCTCTGAGACACTTGCAAATAGGTACAGCTCAGAGCTGTTAAGTTGGAGGAAAGGAAGCAGCAGTCACGGGTAGGACTGCAGGGAAGTTGTGGGGAACCAGGTATACAGTTCACATAGTAATTGCTCTGATCATTAAGGAGGTGCAAAAGTCTCCTGCTCTAATGGCTTACAGAATACCGCAAAGGGAAATATGCAGGCCATTGGTTGAGAAACACAGTTTTACCCTTAAAATACTGATCGTATTGCATTTTGTGAGAGAGGTAGAAATTAGGGGATAGGAATTGGAATGTATAATATATTAATGCATTTAGTGCCTCCTAATCACATGCCATAGAAATCTATTTAAAATAAGGAAGATGATTATTTTAGTGTATAGGATTGAGAGAGATTGAATTTAAGAATCTTAGCCAACACTCCACAGATAATTTTGTTTCTTTATATTTCATGCCTCCCCCACATAAGTCAAGGAGCAAAAGCAAAAGAAACTGCAGTAAAAAAGAATGGTCTTACAGAAAGTTATGTTTATTGCACTATTAAGCCATTGCCAAATAGCACCTTGTTTTATTTGGCTTCACTGCAACTAACCAGTGAGATATATGAAATCACACATCTACTGCCATTCAGCTCAGGATTTCACAACTATGCAGCTATCTCACTTCAATCAATAAATTCTTAAATTAATAAGCATTTATTTATTTGAAGAAACAATAGGATAATACCACACTCATTTTTAGTAAGCCAGTTAAGTCCTTTGATTCTTAAAACAGCCACCATTCAAGATCTCTTCAACAGCAATTAGACTCTCTCTGCTCTCAGATGTGCAGGCACGTACCAGACTGCCATGTGCAGCAGCTTGAAATCAAAAGTCACCATTTCTACTTGAGTAAATAGCTACAAAAGGATTTTTCAAGGTAAGTGGCCCCAGGCATCAAGGGTCATGATGTAGTTTTACAAGGTCTGGCTTTCTTTTTCAGGTTGGTTAAAAGCAGAGTTATAGGCTATACTTTCAGCTTGAACAGATTTTGTAGTACAGTAACGGCTGAAATTAAAACACTTCTAACAGGAATTGCAGGGCAGAACCTTCCTGCTAAGTTATACCAACGTTGTTTCTGGTAGCACAAGGCAGCCCTTAACGTTTTAACGAGAAGCAGCATTTGCACTGGTGGCCCTAACCCCTTATCTATTCATCCCATACTTTTTAAGAGCTGAGATCAGGACTGGTTGGTGAGACAGAGCAAGAACACCATGCTAGTGATTCTTTTAATTTCCTAGAGACACACTAGAAAGACATGACAACAAGCTGTTTTTCCAGATTGAAGCTGAAGCATATTTGAATGTCACTATCAAAATTACAGACATAATGTGAAATTATTACTATATTGCGGACTCGTGGTAGTATTTCTAAAATGAAAACCCTGTCTGGAATAGGCATTGCAGTGCACTGGAACATGAAGAAGCTGTTCAAAGTAAATGTAACTAAACTACATGAAAAGAAATGTTTTGAGGTAAGCTCTCCATGAAAACAACAAAAACTGTTTTCTATTTGTTCAGTTTTTCATTACATTATATTTACATTATATTCATTACATTATAATTAAATCAATACTTTGTGACAAAATTATCAGTACAAGACACAGCAAGGAAAAAAACCCAGCAAAACTGATGAATTCTTTTCTAAGATTTATTTGAGAAGTAAACTATTATTTAGGCCTAAATGCTTCTTTTCTACCTCTCACACCTGGAATCATCTCCTCAGGAACAAGCATATGCATGAAAAAGCTTGAAGGTAAGGGTTGTCAAAGCCAAATGACAACACTGGCAGAAGGAAGAGGAAAGGACATGAATGGAGCCAAGGCCAAGATTGTAAGAAGGAGTGGGAAGCAAGTAAAGTATTTAAGTTCAAGTTCAAAACTGACAAAGATCCACGGCAACTTGCTTATTTCAATGGCCTCGGTTTCAGAAAACACACTGGTATCAACCTGAATGATTTGGAAGGATAATGAATTCAGCAAGGACTGGCTTCAGACAAGGTTGTTGCCAAGGAAGGAATGATGCTATAATGAAGAAGCTGGCAACGGACAAGTGATTTCTCATAATTTCTCATAATGTGACCCAGACAAGAGTTGCATGCACTCTTGTTTTCCAGCTGTTGAGCACGGAAACCACATAGCAGTATTTGCTTTCTTAAGACCCTCCAAGAGTCTCAGGGGGACAGTCATCACATTCTCATTGCCGCATAGTTATTAAGAAAACTTTTATGTTCTGTACTGTCTAATAGAGATGCTAATAAAATTCCAGGTGTAGACGTTTTCTGTGACATTGACAGATCCCAAGTAGGGAAATTAGAATACTATATCTGAAGTAATAAACATAAAAATGCTTTCATAGCGTGATTAATGTGCTCTTCATAATCTAGCAGTCTTTCTTCAGACACACAGAAAGGAAATGGAAATTATGGGTGATTAGTAGCTTTGGACACAACAAAGCAGATACTCTTAATAGCAAGAAGAAAGAGAAATAATATTTATTTTTTAATAATGCTGCTGGTAACATGTAAACCTAAATGACTAAATAGACTCTTCTCAATGTGCCATGAGTAGGATGGTTCCAGTCTTTTTTTGTTGCTGCCTTCTTTCAGCTCCCAAAGAATATTTCCTGCTTCCTCACCAGTGAGGACTGGCACTGGTTTTCTGTGGGCTGATCTGGAACCATTTTAGGATGAAATCTACTTTGTTAATTGTATTTCTCCAGTAATAATTTCAGTGTTCACTTTTAAATCCTTCATTGATTTTAATTAAAACTGAGTAAGCTTCCAAACATTACTTTTAGATAACAACAAGCTGCTTACAGCATAACCACCAGAAACTCCACACTTACTAATGCAGCTGGAAACCAAACCTACTGTCACTTGCTAAAATTGCTTTGGACACACTGCCAATGGCTGAATAAAGGAGTAAGAAATAAGCTTTTCTTCCAAGATATTATGAGTTGCAAACTAGGACGTTGTTTCAAGGCTTTAAATTTCTCTTTTTCTGATAATTTGTTTTCCTTATTAATTAATTCTTCGGATGATGGCTCTTCAGGTTATTTTTTTTTTTAAATCAGGCCTTTATAAGCGCATCTATACCACATGTTGCTGCACCATGTTAGTGATACCAGAGCTAATGTAATGGAATGCAGAGGTAGATTAATTTTCAAAGGTAATATAGCATAAATACTTAACTGTAGTACTAACATTGCACTAGCTTAAATACCTTGGTATACATCATCATATGAGCTGTTGAAATACTGCTTAATGCATTAAACTGCCCAGCATAAAAGTGGAAAAAGACCAAACAAAAAAGTATTACCTGCATAGGACTGTCACCTAATCGTAACTTTAAAAATACAGTTTAGGTGAACTGACATAGCAGTTTATGAGTTCTTCCAAATTTATTATTTCTAATATCTTTTCCTGACACAAACAGTTACTCTCTTCCAGTGACACACTGGAACAGGTTGCTCAGGGAAGTTGTGGATGCTCCATCACTGCCTATGTTCAAGACTACGTTCAATGGGGCCTTGTGCAAGCTGGTCTAGTGGGAGGTGTTCCTGCCCACGGCAGGGGGGTTGAACTAGGTGATCTTTAAGGTCCCTTCCAACCCAAACCATTCTATGATTCTGTGATTCTATGAATCAAAAGCACTTTATATATACACATGCAAAATCCTTGTCCATATTATTCTCTTCTTGTACCTGATACTGCCCATGTAACTGGAGAAAAACTGGAAAAAGTCTCAGACTGACACTTTACCCTTTGACTGTTGCTCTGCTACAATTTGTAAATATACTCAGATATTTCAGAGGAGCAGCGCTGTGTATCAGTGGTACCTGACATTGCAGAACATAGTTTTAATGAAGCAGCTACCTTGAACTGGAAAGTTGCCCGAATATGAAATATCGATTAAGGAAGCATCCTGAGGCAACGTGAGGAGATGTGGGAGACCAATCCACAAAACAGCTTTACAGGAGAGAACAGGGAACAGAGCTTTTGCTAAAGTTAATTTCTAGCTTTTTGGAAAAGGACAACTCTTAATTATATTTGGACAGAATTCAAACTAGTAAGACCCCACCTCTTGTTAGAAATGCTGCAATTTACAGCAGTCCTTATATTTAATAATACTGATTCAGAGCTGAATTTTCAACACATTTCCAAGCCTGATTTGTCCCTAAATGCTCTATACTTTGGAAGACTTAATGTTTTAAAAAATGTTTGTTACTCACTGCCAGCATGCTTTTTATTTTGACTTTATGAAACAGATATGTACAAGTGCAAATCTTAGAAGCTTTATGGACTGAACACACCTCATTAGGCCCAGGACTTCCATACCAACACATCATTTTTATGAAGTGCAGCCTTACGGCAACAAAAGGCCTATTTCCCACTCTCTATCAAGAATTTCCTCTTAATTAGAGACTAAATATATTATCCACTGTTCTCATCATCTCCCGCTTTTCATTTGGGAAGGATTTTTTTATTTTCTCAGTAAATGCTTTTTCAGCTAAGCTTTGCAGAGTTCAGTTATTCAATCTTTAACACTGAGAACAGGAACTAAAATTGTGTTACAAGGTATGAAAGACAAATTAAAACCACATAAAATTTTATGAGACTGGGTATACATAGTAGCCAAGTCAACTAATAAAAAGACAGAAATGGATTGAAGTTTATGTTTTAACTTCTAGGCATGCAGCAAACCAAATAAACATTATATTCTGCAGGAGGTGCAGAAAATAAAAACTTGTCATGTGTTAAAAATTTTTACTACAGTGTAAAAGCATAATACTATTGAAACTTTGCAATGCTACTATAAAGGCTGAACATAAGATATATGCCTACTATAAAATTCTACAATAAAATTATGGATCCACCTTCAACATAGCCTATACCTAACAACTTCCCAGTGTTCAGTGAAGCAGTTGCTGGCTATCCTGATGGCTCTTTGCCTTAACATTAAGCCATTAAATTCATTATTGAGTATCTTGTCTGAAAAATTATTTAAGTGCTTGTTTGGCATTATATATGGGCAAATGCTTTGGCTAGTTATCTGTTATTCTATGAAACAGAACCTTAGAGACAAACACAAATGTGGTCATTTTAAGTTCTGCTACTGCTTCAGTGTAACTAATGCCCATAAACCTCATAGTCAAAGCTGGCAAGTGATGTCAAGCCACATGGAATTTTTTTTTTTCCTAAAGCTTATAAATCTATTTGCCCTAAGTGTTTCTGATCCAATTTGTAAGGATAAAGCCTAAGGGCAGGAGCAGAAAGAGTTGTAAGAGTCCACTGATGGATAGCAAGACACAACAGAGTTCCAAGGGAAAGCTGATAGAAGTGCTACCCCCTTGCAAAAACAGAAGAGATAATTTCAGAAAGGACACTTGACACAGGAATGGCAGACAAAGGAATCCTTACAAGGAGAAGATTTTTTTAACAATATAAGACATCAGAAACATGTCTGAATCACTGATTTTGGCTAGAAACAATGCTGTTACACTGTGATTTATACCACTTTCACCAGATGTTGCTCATGGGGTAACTTTTGTTATCAGAGACCTCTTCATTAAGTGATGAACGCATTTCCTGCTGGGTTCTGTGATGAAGACTCCAGAGCAGCAGGAACAGTTGCCTCACTGAGATTTCTGACAGGCTCCAACAAGATATTCCACTCAGTACACTGATATCCCAGAGAGCCAAACAGACTTCATTCCACCTATCCACTCGTTTTGAAAGTTTAAGCAATTTATGTGATGCAGAGAAAATGCATGTGAGTGTAGTCATACTCTGGGGACTGCAAATCTCCACATAATTTTTCTGTAGCGTAGTCTTATGCCAGGCTGCAAATTCACAACCATCCTCACCTTTAACAATCCCAGATCCTAACCTCATTGATCCTTCTCTTCCCATTGTACCATCAGTTAGGTGGACAGATTTCTCTCCTGCTCAGAGGTATTTGTGCAAACACAAAAAAGATGGAGCTCAGAAAGTGCAATATCAGGCTTTACTCCTTTCCCGACAGCATACGCTCCTCTTTAATTGATCCTCTTTCTCTGAAAGTACTGTAAAATTTGATGCAAATCATATTAGAATTCTCTGCACTTTTGTACTTGCTTTTCCTACTGCCCCTCCTGATATATTGAAACTGTACAATTAAACATGAATACCACGATCCTGTATACACATGGAATGTCCAAAAGGAAATTCAAAATGTGTTATCTCTGTATAGAACTTTTAAGCAGCTAAACAGGTCTTTTCCTAACCCAAGTTTTTTTGTCTCTGTTACATTGCTTATAAACAGTCTGATACTGGATTAAGTGTGATTCTTTCTTGTGATAATAAAAGATGACTTTGAATCAGTTGTCCTGACTGGTCAGTGTGTAGAAACCATGCTCAGGTACCTCACAGCTGCTCATCAGCACAGGTTTCAATAACATCCCTTTTCAGTGGAAAAATTATTTCAGTTCCTTCAACGCCTGTGAATTTTGGGTCAATAGTGGGCAAGACAGTTGCAGTTTTGATGAAAAGCTGTGTGTATCTTATATGCAGAAAACCCACTCTCTTTAATAAATACAAATATTTTTAAGCATATGACCTGACCTTAGTAAGTAATATAATCATACAAAGAGTTCTTGATTTCAGTTTTAGCAAATCAGCAACTTTAATTCAATCACAGTGGGTTTTAATGTTGGGGTGCCTTTTTATTTCTTTGTTTGGTACTCCTTCCATTATTAACAGTGGTAGAAATGCTCAGGCAGCATCTCCACCAGCAGAATTATTTCAAATAATTCCTCTCTACTCAGGAATGTTCCTCTGCTGAAGGATAATTTATCAAATATTATCTCACCAGATTTTAATACAGTCTTTATAAATTTAACTTCGTGCTCCAACTTTATCAGGGTTATATGTGACTGAATCTCCATCCTCAGATAAACACCAGAAACTCACTACAGGACAACCGGGAGTCATTGCCTCAGACATCTCAGGCTGGAATAGCCTACTGCTCTGTTGAAATGTGTCAGTGCTTTGGGTCTATTGCTTGCTGTGGAAGTGTCTGACAGGCTGTCTAGTTTCTAGGTCTCTGAGATGTAAGCTACAGCAATGAGGTAATACATAGCTTGCTTTTTAAAGGCCCATCCCTGCTGTGCTTCAAAACCTATTGCACATTTTTTATTGGCTCCTACTGCTGTTCTTCCCCATACACACTCATTAGCCCTCTAATATCTTCAGTTATGTTTGGCCAATATGTGCTGTCTTTGGCATTCCAGGTTGTTTCAAACAACCAAAGTATTTCATTTTCAGTGCTATGATTTGATTGCCTACAAGATGTCATTTTAGCTATCTTTTGACTGGTTTAGCAGTTGCAAGCTTTCTGTTTTATAATTCCTATATAAAGATGTATACCTATGCAGAATATTTTTAATTTATGTTTTTTCTCTGTAACAACTTTGAGTTCTTTGAGTTCCATTTTTTTCTGACTTGACTTGTGCATTTGCTATACCCTGGGGTAGGTGGACACTTCTGGATTCTTATTGATGCTACCTGGTAAAACGTCTCAATAGTCAACTCAACTTTGTAAATCTGAAAAACTAAACCTCTATATATGAGCTGATCACACTCTCAGCTACTGGCTACTCTTCCTTGTAACATTATATATATACAGATTGACGTATAGAGAGAAGCAGACACAGGATGCAATTAATCCAAGCTACTTTAGACACCTGCCTTCAGTGTTCATAGACTCTGCTGACTATATTGATTACATCTCTGTTGACTGTATATGAGTTTAGGCTGACAAACACGGATATAGATGTTGGCATAGCTAGATGAACTGCACCCTTTGTATATAATTTATTTGTTTTGCTTGTAAATTTGTCTGTGGGCTATGCCAATGCCTGTACCTCATAACAGAGTTATTTCAGCCTCTGCACTTTCATTGCAGTGTTCCTTTCAACACTGTCAGTGATCATGAATTAGCTAAGCTTTCACAAAGCTATAACCATGTCAGTCAGTCCCTTTTTGCTTTCTTTTACCATTAATCTCGTTTCTGTTACCTTTTACTTCTTACTTAATGACAGTATACATTTTATAACTTATGCTTATAAAGATGTGTCTTTGAAATTGAATTTTTCATGGGATGCCCAGGTAGTTACTGACATATTCAGAGGCTGCTGGAGTAGTGATCTTTGCCTACGAGAGGTTGCTCTTCAATGTGTTCAATTTATAATATAACCCCTTACAATTCTGTGGTTTTCCTAGTGTAACTTACCTACTACTAAGCATGCTGATTTTCATATTTTTCCACATGGAAGCCTGCCACAATTATTTGCTTTGTATTCTTCTGTTATTTCTACAGTATTCTTGCTTCCAGTTTCACATACCTGCAGAAATACACTCATTTCTAACACAGTAACCTGCATAATATAGAGTGCATCAAAGAGGTGTAACATTAAAGTTTCGTCTTTTCATTCACATTTGTTTTTCTCTCCTGTGACACTTATCTGTGCTCCTCAACACCAGTAGAACAGGTTTCCCACTGGGAGCTACTACTGAAATAGATGATCTATTAAACGGTTATTACTCATCCTAAGAGTAGTGACTTCCAACTTGATTTCTCCCTCCATTTCTCCTGTAGTTTTTCTTCCCTGTAGCTTTTCCAGCTAATGCCATATAATACCATCTGCTTGATACAATCCAGTCCTCCCCATGAATGAAACCACATCCAGCTATACTCTGCCTTTTCGGTGTATAAACTTCTTTCAGCTCATTTACCTCATGGGGCTCCTGGCTCCTACACCACCGCAACTTCCACAGGGAAGCCCTTACCCTCACTTATCCTTGTCCCCTAATCATCAGCATCCTTTCATCCTGGTATAGTCCATCTAGTTGGTTTCTATACATTAATGTGCCAGAGCCTCAACTTTCCCTCTTTCAGTCCTTATTCACTCCTTTTGAACCTGGAAAACAGTAGTTACTTGCCTGTTAAGAATGTATGAAAAATTAAACAGAGACTTAAGGATTTTGCTCACAGACCTATTTCCATTTGCTGAAAGCATTACTCCTACATGTTCAAGGAGTAACAGTTTCTTTCAGTTATGAAAGTTTCATTTCATTAATGATGGCATCATTGAAATGAATTTGCTAGTGCAACATTCAAGTCTACAGTCATAATCAGTATGTTAATACTTGCATTGACTTTTGTTTTGCAAAGTTTTACTGGCTTTGGGAATAAAACATGACAGATGGTTCAAAGCAAACAACCTCAATGTCAGAAAATTCTAGTCATTACAGAATTTTCTGTATCTGTTCAGAAAACTTCACTAGGTGTAGAGAAAATTTCACAGAAACAGGCTTTGAAGAATCTAAACAAAAACCACCACAGAACCCAGATGATAGTTACCTATCAGGAAACTGTAACATTTTTACGTGGTGCATACATGCTTTTCTTTTTAATGACAGTTCCTGAAAGATAGGCTAAATAAAAGGTTATATAGACTGGCAAGATCATCTAATCTGTTTTGGAGCTTCCAGATGTTGCTCTGCCAGAAAAAAAAAACCCAACAAACAAAATCTAAGGGGAACAAAATAAACTGTCAAATAAGAGGAGTTATTGCCACCATATACTTACAGGTGCCTGCAGTAGGAATTAGCCCCAAATTAACCCCAAGTTCTACATGTGTATTTGAGAAAGACTGTTGTTTTATTTTCACCTGCACAAATACTTTGGTCATATTTGGAACATGTATTCTATGTATTTGCTGCAATTTTCATTACTGCATGCTTTGTGATACAGACAAAACCATGAGAGGATGGAAGAAAACTCGTCTTAGCCCCAGTGAACAGATCTTCAGCATGAAGCAGTGTGACTGCTGTGAAATTCATGACCTGAGTGAGGTCAGACAGACTGGGACTGCGGAAAAATGATGGTGGCTGGAAGGACAGAGGGCTCGGCTCTGATTTGTTCTTTATATAAGGGCTCCTGCTTGTGTGATACACCCATGGGTTCCACAACATAGCTTCCTACTGCAGTTTCCTGCACAAAGTGTGTTGAAATCTTTCTGCGTCTCCATACCACCATAAGTTACCAGTGCCTAAAGGGATGGAGTGTCCCATTCTGTTGTCATCCCTGTGTCTACAAGATGGGCTGGAACAAAAGCCAGGATAGCATTCATCTCTGTAAAAAACTAACCCATAGACATCCACCCAGAATCTGACAGTCTCTATTTGAGTCCAGCATAGGTTTTCAACTCCTGACTTCAATCCTGTTCACCTAAGATGCCTTGTGGAGCCACACTTTGCACAAATCCTCAATATTTTATACGTTGTCAGACCCATAGAATAGCCTGGTAATCAGATTTACCATTATGGCATTAACAGGCTTGGGTTTTTAAATTCTTCTTCTTTAGCTGTCCTCTGTCTGCTAGATTCCTAACAGATGTTAGTAATAGATTATATACTTGAGTTGCCCAAGATACCAGCCTCAAAAGCAATTACATTTTTATACAGTAGAAACTCTTAGCTACATTTAGATAGCACTGTTATCTCTGAAAACTATACCAGCGTAGTCAATGCTAACTACAGCAGCTGTCATTAAAGGCATAAAATATGGGAAAGGTAACTACAATATGAACAGTAATATCTAAATTGTTCTGAATATTTTAGGGAAAAATTATGAAAAATTGAATACCTCAGACTTAACTGTTAAGGGGTAAATTCAGGAAGACTGCATATGCTCATTAAAATCAACGTGAGGATGATAAACTTATAATCAAAGACGTACCAGCAAGAATGTTGCTGAACTCATCCTAGTTCAAAAAGCAACAGCACAAACTACTACATCAAAATAGTATAAACTTATGTCATTTAAAGATCTGCCTTTGAATTCACCTTGCAATATTTATATCTTACACTACCTACAAAAATATGAGTGCTACTGAAATAGAGAAAAAAGTTACCTTCAGTCTGCAAACAAAATACATGTGGAAAAAAAAAAGAGGAAAAAGAAAAAAAAGAGGAAGACTTGAAGAAACTTTGAAGGACTCCATAATAAAATACCAGAAGCATACCCATGCCAAGTTGTCTGCACTGTCCAATAAAATCTGACAGTCCTAAGGTATTCTCTTATAAACAACCACTTAACTATTTCCTTGATAGTATAATTCTAGAGAAAAGTTGTGACCAAAATATTTTCTCAGTATATTATAATACAGAACTATTTTTTTATTTGCTGTTTCCCTTACTGCTTCCAAATATCTATAGTTAAATGTGAAAATAAAATCTATTTTATGTTCCTAGAGTGGTTTTGTTCTATTACATGTTCTTGATTTACAGGCTATATACAATAATATTCAGTTATTTCATAGAATAGAGACCCCTCTGAGACCCCTCATGAACTCTGATCACTCAAATCATCATGAGAAATTCCAAAAGCAAAATGTAAAACCTTTATTAGTCCTGAGCAATGAATATAGGGTTTAATGAAAATCTGTAATAATCTAGATTAGCTAGCACCTTCCTCTGTAATGCTGCTACAGGCACAGCAATACCATAGAAAAAGTAACGTCAGTGAGATATGCCATACGAGGAAAAATATTCCTAAATAACTTGTATCCGACACAAAACTGCGCTAGGGAACAACAACAACAAAAAGCCACAGAGAATAAACAAGTAGGACTTACTACCATGAGCATGGAAAATTAACGTAACTGAGTGTGAAGCACTGCTGCACACTGGAGTAGGATGTGGGCCACAGAGCTTCAAGGACTCCTGTGAGAAGGGCTGTATTACTTACTGCAAAGCTGTAGTGCAGAGAGGGTTTTCCCACCTCCACAGCCACCGAGCTCCGTTAGGTATTTCAGTGACTGATGAAAAATAGACTTCATGACCTTAGCTCCCCAACATTCACAACATGACTCACTATCTCAGGAGTGGTTTATTACAGAAATAACTACACTTTTGATCTGTAGAGCACAAACTTTGGAAAGCTTCACAAAAAGCAAAACTCAGTTTCTTCCTGTGTTATCTACTATTACTAAAGGTTTGAGAGCTCTCCAGAGGTTGCTTTAAAAATTCTCTCTATAGGAATGTGAGGAGATAGATGTCCATATGCCCAGGAACCACAAATTACTAATTATGTTAATAATACTGTAAGCTGTCTTACTTCCTAATTATGAATTCAATAGCCTCGTCAAATACACGCTAAAGAAAACAGTGAATAAAGCCCTCAAACTAGTTATTTTCACTCTCGGTTGTTCCTTTCTTTAGTTAAACATAATCAGCCAATCAAAGCCATTTGGAAGAGGAAATAAATACTAGTTAAAAAGAAAAAAAGTTGAGTTTTAAACCACAGCAGTTTCAAAGTCATCTTAAGTACCTTGGAAATCCTACTATGTCACAATGCATCCTCCATGAAGACTGGCAGAAACCATTTGGGTAAATGTTTTTGTTATGACAGGGATTTAATATGTCATTGTCCCTAACTTGCCTTATAACAAGGTTATTTAATTTATGATATGGATGTAAAACCAGTTTGTAATGTTGTCATTAGCATAATTAATCATATTCTGCTCTCCAGGAAGTGGACATCTGTCTTGTGGGACTCCTGTACACATTAACTCTGTCATTCTTTTGATCTCAGAATAACCTCTGAAGGTGTTTCAGATCTCTAATAATAGCAAAGCTATTGTAAAATCTTGGTTACTAAGAAATAGTAGACCATACAGTATAAAAAGCACTTGGAACTTGTCTTTATCCTTTGTTGGTAGCCTATGTGCCACTCTGCACCACCAATGACTTGTGTTAGCAAAATTTGTAAATATAGCCACAACACAACATTTATCAGAGGGGACACAAACAGATCTTTCTTTTCCTTCTAAGTGGGTTTAGGAGTCTTAAAATTGTAGAAACAGTTGCGTTCGACCCTAGATTGACAGGAGGACTTACAGTTACCGGGCTTCATCCAGGTAATATTTTAAAAGCGATTAATGACTAGATTTTGCTTCTTCATGCTTTATTGTGAGGTTGAAAATCATGGAATTGTCACATGAAAGACAGAACTATCTCTGTGTTAATGTCAGTGGCCTATAGTAAAAGGACTGATGTTAAAGTCCTGCTAGCTTGACAATAATCCATAGATAGTCACAGCAATAATATTTTATTTAGTAGAATTGGAGCAAAAAGAAAAGCAGAATTATTATTTGGTGTTCCAATAATAGCAAAAGACTGCTGCAGAGCTGTAGCTATTCTTATAAATGCTTGCATGCTTTTTAAAAGAAACCAACAGGCAAAAAAAACACCCCAAAATAAAACAAATTACCCAAATACTCCACAGACTCTACACCAAAAGAAAAAATATTTCCCTCATAAATTACTGCTATACAGCTCTCCTTGAGAGCCTAAATTTATTCCAAAGTCTTTGGTGGTAGATGGGGGAGACTGATGTCAACAGTGTATTAGTGATAGCAGTGGTAAAAATTCAGGGCTTTCATTAAAAGCGAAGGCCAAGTAGAGTGACCACACAAGAAGAATTACTTGGAGAAAGAGTGAACTTTGTGAAGTTTTAAGGAACCAAGTTCAGCGGTAAGAATTAAGGAGACATTTACAGAATGAACACTGTCCCCATGGCTGCTGTTTTAGCTGTGCAGGATCCATCCCACCTAGTTCTTTCACGCAGATCATGCACTTGATTTTAGCGCTTAATCAGATGCAACTCCTCTAATAAGGGAATACAGAATGTTGATGTTCAAGCACAAAAATGAAACAAAAAGAAACGCAGAATGGAAATCAGACAAGTCTCAAAATACCAATCAGTAGTTCATTGCTCGTCTGACCCAAATCAGCATCAAAATGCCAATGGTGAAGAAAAAACCCTGGTACTGAAGTTACCTCATAAATCTGCAGCAATTTTTATCATTCTGACTGCAAATCAACCATTTAATATAAGTCTTTACTCGCCTCTGTCCTTCTCTTGTGTTCTTCTGCTTTGGTAGCAAAAAGGAGATCCTGGCACAGAGCATGACAGCAACCTGCTTCAACAGCTACTCTTGATGAGACACTGACAGTAATTCTTCCCTAATCTTTTAGTTACACCCTCCTAATTCAGAGCTCAAGTGGGACATGGGCATCCCCTGATCCTGGCCAACTGGCCACCCATAGCATGAGAAGGAAAAACTTTGACCAGGCACAGGTAGGATTTGTCCTGGTGATGGTGGTCCCTATTTCTGTGTTCTTGTCTTGTCACATCTCTAGGCAGAGCACCACCAGTCAGCATCCAACTTACTAAACACATTCAAGGACCAGAGGATGCTGTGGGTGTAATCCCTGCGATACTACCCTCTGCCTCCCTGTTTTCATTTTTTGACCATTACTCCTCCTCCTTTTTCTTATTTGTACAGGAAATTGGCACAAGCAGCAGCAAGTAGAGGTGAGAGGAAGAATCTTAACCATGAGCCACCAGTGGTGCCCAGAACTACAAGACCAGGACCTCAAGCTGTGCCATCTTATCACACAGAAGAGGAGAGGAACACCATGGTACAGTTGCAGGCATTGCACCACACCAAGGCAATGCACTACAATGGGTCTGCCTTACAGGTGACAAATTATGTACTTTTAGCAGCACTTATCTTTCAATATTAAACCCTCTGCCTTCATGCAGGCAAAACCCAAGTTTCCCTCCTTGTTTTGACTCCAGCACTATCTCCACAAAAGCAACTGCTCCAAACACACACATGCACACACACACGCAAAACTTCTGGGGGAAATACGTAAATAAAAAGTGATTAATTCTATAAAGTCTTACACTGACAGGGTTTTATAAAAGTTCCACTTAAGCAGCTGGAGGTTTTTCATCACATTGATATGCAATTTTCTTTTTGTGAAATGCAAAATTTCCTAAATAAATGCTGCAGCTTACTGCTTGTGAGAGAAAAAAGGTATTTTAAATAGCTGCAGGAAACTCTTCTCATGTTACTCATAGTAAATGGTTGGAAAGCCACTTACCCCCAGTTGCCACAGTAATTTCACGTAGAAAATGGCCATAAAATGGAAAATCGAAGGATAGATTCACTCTCTGAAAGAAAAAACACCGGAAAATAAAATTGATATTGTGCACAAAGGTAAGAGAAAAAAGGAACAGTCCTCCACTTCAAACATCTCTTTCGTTGCTTTTTATTTTTCACTGGAGGTCTGCTATTCTTAATTTGGCATTGCCAATAGCTAACTGGAAACAATTCTGTGTAGCATTTAAACATTGAATGCAGTGGATCTTCGTAACTGAAGACCTCAGAAAACAAAATATATCAGCAGACAGTATAACTCTCTCTAAGAATAAAATTAACAAAGATTTGTTGTGTTTTTCCTTAAAAAAATGTTGCTTTAATTTCTTTCTTAAGAGGATCCATCAATACTTAAGGCCTTAGCAATGCCTAAATTTTACAGGAAGCCTGCTCCCATGGCTGTGGGTGGTTTGCTCTTCTGTCACATGCTACTTCAGTTTCAAGTGCTCTCCCTGACATCCTGCTTCTACCTGGGTGCTTATCTGATGAAGGCTGGTCATTCGAAGGTAATTCCTCTGTCAAACCCATGTGACACCAGTTTCCAAACCTCTCTATACTGTTAAGTAGGAGCCGAAATGATTTATAAAGAAAAATTCAACAAAAGTATTAACAAACTCTACTTAAGGTACTTATTGCAAAATAAAAAAACCCAACCAACCAAACAACAACAATCTTTTCCCCTGTCAGCCTACAGGTGACTATCCTCAATCAGCTGAATTCACAGCAGAGAATTGTAATTTGGAGAACAGCCTCTTCTCCTCACCTAAGCTCACCGCAAAGTACCATTCAAATTCAAAGCAATTTTCCCTCTCTGCCTATGGCTCCCTCCTTTCCCATCTATTTCACTCCTTTCCCAAATCTCAGTGATTATTGTGGCCACCCATAATTATCACCTAGTGTGCTACCTGGCTAAACTCTGAATGAATCAGTAGTCAGGACAGAAAAGGGTGCTGAAATCCCAGTATTGTCTTTTCAATTTTAAATGTAATATCCCATGAAAAATGCAACACTTCCAGAATGGCCCGAAGCCCAGATAGGAACTAGGCATGCAGCCCATTATTATTTGTTACTTAGGAAGAGATACTACAGTAAGAATTGGTGTGAAGATGGGTTGCTGGTGACTGTCCCTAAACCTTAACCTTTGATGTCTCTACTTAAGAAAGAGCAGCAGTCCATACATTTTAAAAAAAAAAAGGAAAAATAGGAGGGAAAAAAAAAAGAAAAAGCATTTTGACTTTATTTTCTCTACCATTATTTCTGTACTGGGTTTATTATTTTCAGATTATATCTGAGTATTTCTTCTCTCAGGAAGAATTGTATTTACATCCACCAGAAATGTTCCAAGAATTATTTAGCATGAAATTAACAGCTGAAGATTTACAGTAACTCTAAATTAGATTTGCTTTCCACTTAAGTGGAAGACAGAATTTTGACAGAATTTATTAGCACTTTTTTGTTTGTTTTTAATTAGAATGCAAAATTCATTTGCATTGTGTTAATTAGACTGAGTAGGTTCTAATAACCTATTCTGTATATACATAACTACAGACATTCATTTGAACATTTCTAAACAAAATGTCATATGCAAAAGACAGCTCATGAATTAACTTAAATAAATGGGTTTTTATTATATTCTAAAGTTTTCACTGGTGAGGTGTATGCTGTGTTTAGTTATGTACTCCATTTAAATCACGTCTTTGCTCTACCAAACGTAATTTCCAAGAACACTGTTAAAACCATGTATTTTCTAACCAAACCTCCCCTCTTTCCTTTGTACACTCATACATTTTACCTGTTGGCATTAACTTTCTGAGTAACACAATAATCATTAAAGTGCTTAAAAAGAAAACTGTGCCCCCTTCACAGTTGTCTAAATTGCTATACAAACATTAGTATAAAGATGTTTACAATAAAGGCTTGATCCTATGCCCACTCAGGCCCGATATAGATCTCCCATTGACTTAAATCAAAAAGTGATCCCTTAAATTCTAACAGGGTAGAAATGTCTAATATAGAATAATGTTTAGTATAATACTGTAATAAAGAACCAACAAGGTTTAAGGAATGTTTTAAAGTGCAATTTTGTAACAGCCACTATAAATAAATGTGTTTTTACTTTTCCTGCTAGAAAGCATACCTAATTTTTCAAAGAGAATATCAGAATTTTCAGCCCACTGGAATAACAAGGGAAAGGGAATTGAGTTTCCAAGTATGAAGTGTTCCTGTATCTAGTTCAGTGTTTGAGTAATCAACTATTAGATATTTAATCTAAACACACGGAGCATCCAAGCCACACCTAAAATTTTATTAATGGTTAAGCAGATGGTGACAATATATTGAAGAAAAAAAAAAAATCACTACTAGTGATATAAATCCTGTCGGGCTAGACGTTTTAATTTTTTCCATTAATATTTGTGTGTTACTTTCCCCAAGCAGTGACTATGCTGTTTATAGAGCCAAACCATCTCATGGATCCTCTCTTTATTGCTTTTACTGTGGAAGTAAAACCAACTGGCTGCTTGTGGTAACTCTTAGTGTTACATACTTCCAAATGAAGGAAAACACACAAATTCAGTGTAAAAAGAATCCCTGACATTATTAGAAAAATTAGTACTTGGCCTATAGTAGTTCTACTGTCAAATTGGAGAATAATCTTTAGAAATTATCAGCTTTTAAAAAATTGAGTCACAGCAAGATGTGTAAAATGCACTTTTAAAAAGAGCAATGGCAAAGTTTATCTCTATGGAAGAGAAGGGAAGACATTGCTGCTTAGTTATGTATGATCTGCTTGGAACATATGACTCTACAGTTCTTATACAGTTATAGAGAACACATGTCTGTTTTAAATAACTGTGTAGTACACATGGGTGTTCTTTGTTTGGACACATACAAGAAATCTATACAAGAAATGGACACATAAATAAAAGAGAAAGCCTTACAGGCTGACTCACTGATACTTTTTCCTCCTTCAGAAGGGACATAAAACAAATCTCAGAGAAAGAGGTCTTCAAAACAGTATGTAGACGTGGCTGCTGCCACTTGAGTTCACAGTTCAGGATATTTGTTTAGGTCCCAAGCCTCATAAATTACTTTTATTTAGAAAAGATGATTTATCTTATATATGTATTTTTAATTCCTTTGTTACCTTTTTCTGTAGTCATGCAATATTCAATTTCACTCCTAAGCATGCAAGCCCATTATTTTCATATCCATTTTGCCAGAGAGTATGATTATAGTAAGTTAACCAAGATTGTTATTTACACTCTATGATATTTATTAGTTGATCCCCTGAAATTGTGATCATATCTATAACTCCGGTAACTTTATGGCATTCTCATGAGTTTTATCACTTGTCCCAAAAGAAAAAATAAGTGTGAGACTTTGTGCAAAATGGAAGTGCAAACACAGATACACTCCATGGGAGACTTGAACTTCAGCAACTTAATCCTCAACCCAGTTTTGTTGCTATTGAAGTCAATGGTAAAATTCCCTCTAACTTCAGCAACTCAACTCATTTATTGTTTGATAGTTTGTGATCCTGAAGGACAGAGGTACAAAGATATCTCTGAAGGATAGTAATAGCAGGTGCAAAAAAGCAATCTGAAATCTTTTGATAACAACGCTGTGCAGACTTTCACAGCTTAACTAAAATTCAAAGATAAAGCTTTTTGAACAGTAGCCACAATACTACTGTGTTGGTCACTGGTGAAAAATATCCATGTCAAAGAATAAAAAGGTGTAACAACTTACTGCTGCTTGCCGATGTGTATTGGAAAGGATCCCATGAATCTTTACTTTGTCTTTCTCCATTTGGTCTATATTGACCCACAAATCCCGGCTAGTAGAATCATACGGGCCATATGTCCGTGAAGTATAATAATTATGATCTGTATCCTCCTAGGGAATAAAGAGTGGGTGGAGGGGGGGAAGAAACATAGCAAATACAGATTAGAATGGAAGATGCACCTTAGTTTTACATAAAGCTCACCCTTGAAATACTGAGTCCTGCTGCTCCTGGGATCGGCAGCAAAGACTACACTGCAAGTCAACAATGAAGAAAAAGTACAAATTGCAAATGTGTTTCAGAAGATAGTTCTGCTCCTAAACACAAGCAGTTGGCAAGGTAAAAAGTTAACTCATGCAATTATATTGCGATTATAATGTTCATGATCCCCAAATCCCAATCATACAGGTCCTGTAATGACATCAGTGAAATGTATGGCAAAATGTGTGATGGCTTTCAAGGAAAGATGGTCAGTAAGTTCCTGTAACAAAGGCCACACTTTAATATAATCAGTTAGACACCTTAAAAAACCCTGCACTTTTTAACATTTCTAAACATAATTTACTAGAATACCCTTTATAACAACATAAAAAAAAAATTCTAGTAGCTTCATGCTTGCAATGATATTTCATTTTAAATCTCCAAAATATTGTTTTACTGTATATATGCCACTCAGGGAGAGACAAATACATACATGTTTGTGGAAGAAACCCTCCTAGTCTCGCAGTACATGACAGTAGTTACTGCCATGCTCATGTCACAGCAAATTCAGAGGTAAAATACATGAACCCTACCTATTGCCATGGGAGACTGTGCTAGTGGTCCAAATCCCACAGCTTGAAGATATCCAATTCTACAATCAAATGCATGGTTCAGAAGATAGTCAAAGTCTTAGCCAAGTCTGCTTATTTCAATGAGAAAGCTGAGACTCCCAACACTCAAAATGCTCTTTATGCCACTTAACCTCACTGCAATCAGTTTACTCTTGAAATCATATACATTTACACATTTTAAAATCTTATTAGGCAAAATTTCTTAAATGTTTAAAAATGCAAGTATAGGAATCTCCAAAATTTCTGTCCAAGACAGTGAAAGGAAAAAAAAAAAAAAGTGCACGATCTAAGTTGAGAGATCCAGCACATCCCAGATTCTCAGTCTTCCTTTGTCCCAAGCTATTGTAACCATATCTAAATTAACAGCATGGCCAGCTTTCAGCTGAGTAGCTACAAGTAACACTGTAAAAAAAGTACTCATTGGTATTTCTGTTCCTTCCTCCCTTATTTCTCCTCTGCATCAAAGCAAAACAATTATAGTGTTTTAAAATTAGAATAATCTTAGAAAATAAACATAGAAAATGGAAAGGGCAGACTTAGAAATTAGAATTACCCCTGGTGATGGAGAAGCTCCTCTCTGGCAGCACGTCCTATACCCAGCAAGCAGTATGGGACTACTCTCATCACGTCACAGTATGCTGCCATGCAGACTTGACATGCTCTCCCAATAACCCACTTCCCAGAACATACCCAGCCCATTCCTACCGATGTGGTCCTGAGCTGAAGATACACTTGACAAGGACTTATATTCTAGATGAAACTGTTCATGTTCTAGGTTAAATATATTGACCATAAATTCTGTTTCATCTGGATTTCATCCTACATTAACTCCATTACTGATGCATTTTACTTAAGCTGTGGCAGATACAATCAGGTTGCTTTGTCCTTGACATTTTCAATATCTACTGCTGTACTTTATATGCCAGGATGTACTTGCCAGTAAATCTCAGTGACACTTTTGAAGAAACTTCTAACAATTTCAGCAGCTCCAGATTACTAATACAAGTAAACATAATTAAAAATAAACTGTCAGGAAGATGACAAAAGCTAGCCACCTTACCAAATTATTTTCTTCTTTAATGGTCAAAAGACACAGTTATTAGTGTCATGTATACAAAGGAGGTACAGTAAGTTAGAAGGTTTTGACAACAAAGATATGTTTTCCAAGTCTAATTTAGCATTCTGGCAGAATTTTCATAGAAATTAAAAGTTACATTTAAGTCATTATGAAGTCTCAAGAAAAGAGCTCTGAGAGATGGAAAAAGAAGACATAATTACCAAAATAGCTTGTTTCAAAAAACATGCAATACTTAAACTATAGGTAAACTGCATATTTTTTGCATTTCTGTTTTTTTACAACTAATAAAACTACTCCAGTTAATTACCAGAAGCTAAGCCCCTACTTGCACAACTAGAAGGCACTGAATCTGGCTGGTTGCTCTATAAAAATGCTTTAAACGGTATCTTGATACATGCTTAAAGTAGACTCATCATACATCTTGTAAATCAAACAAATTACAGTCTTTAGCTCAACAATTTTGTCAGTGCATGAGGAATTACTCATGTATAAACAACTACCAAATTTTGTGTAAAAAAATAGTCTCATTTACTGTTTTAATTCCAGTTATATAACCTTGGATACTTCTGGAAGGATACAAATCTACTTCTACTTGGATGATGGAAAGAAAAGAGAATTCCTCTTGCGCTGAAAAAGCTTCATAACCTTCATGCAGATGTATTTTATGGGTGTACCATTAAATATTTCTCTCTCACATACTAATTTTTTTTAATCTTAACTGTAATTTTACAGTATGACTACAAAAAGGAACATAGAGCTAACAACTAAAGTTGGCCTGAGTGGCTCAGGAGCTCTCAGCAAAGTTATGGTCCAGGCTTGTATTCCAAGTCATTGCCTTCATGGTTTTTAATGTGCACTACCATGGAAATGAAATTGTTGGAGTCATCCATAAATTTCCCAGCTGCAGAGAAACATTTTATTTGTATCAGTAGATATTTATGAGTTTTCATTCTGACAAGCCTGGTTGTGGGCTTTGGTTGATTGCACCTGCTTCATAATACATTCCATCCCCTACAGGTACTATACATACACGAAGATGGAAAAATGTTTCAGAAATTATGCTGAATTTGCATGTAAACTACTGAATTAAGAAAATCATTTTAATAGTTATATGACACAGATGCAGAGTTCTGCACATAGGTGGAATTACATAGAAAAACAATATGAAGAGAGACAATTTTTCAGTATCTTTTAATGATGTAGAAGCATGTTACTAAATAAAAGAACATACAGAGAAAGCTAAGAACATACCTATTACTACTTAAAGAATGTTTTTTCATTTGTTTTCCAGGTATTTTGGGTATATGACCATTATTTCCCATTACTTCTCTAAATGCACAGTCCTGTCCAAATACTGCATATATATGCAGCAGGAAGCAGCTCTCTTCTATTGAAAAGTACAGCTTTTAAGCAAAGGATTTTTCCAGACATTTTTTGCACCAGCTGGCAAGTTGCCAGAAGTTTATTAGAACTTCTCTTGTAACTCATCCCTTTTGTGGAAATAAGTTACTTTTAACCTGAGGCAATCTTTGATGCCAAGTTGCCATATTATTGTAGATTGTAAAGAAAATAAATTTCTTACAGTTTTCATGTGGGATACTATCTGATGACACCTTGAATGTATTCCCATACTTCTCCACTACAACTGAATTTTCTCAGGAAAGCTGAACGCATGCACTATTTATGAAACCTCAGCACAGTTGAAGATTAAGCATTCTTTAAATTCTTGGTGTTCAGTATTTGTCAAATTCAGTGACTGACTATCCATCCCATACATTATTTATATATATATACACACATCTTCTATTGACATGACACTACAACAAACAAATGCTGAAGCCATCAAGGATATGGAGTTAGACATTATAGATGTGTAATTTTATCACTGTAAGGTCTGGTATCCGATTTTTAACAAGATGCACTAACAAATTGCCCAAATATTGCTAAAATCACAGACTAGGCCTATTTTGAATTAACTGAAAGTGCTGCTGGTATTTGCCCCCAAAATCAGTGTTGAGGAACTTCATCACCAAATACTAAGTTCAGAAAGTCATTTTTAAGTCTGAATATAATATGAGCATTTATGGATGAATATCCTATGAAATTAATCGGACAATTATACTTTCTAAGAATAAAATGGAAACACTGGAAGGAGAAACAGGCAATTATACATTTTAAAACAGACTACTTTTCAGGGAGAAAGCAAAGATAATAATAAAATACTTTTTTGGAAATTTAGAGGGAGGAAATGAGCTGGTAATTAACAGTATTTCCCTAATGAAGAAAAGCAGTTCTGGTCATTCATTTTGCAAAATAAAAAAGAACACCATTTCTATTAAAATAAGCTAGCAACAAGATGGCCCTGCAGACATACAACAAAACCAGCTTCCTCAAAACTAATGCTTCCTCAAACATGTAATGCTTGTTACTCTCTTACTGTATCTCTGCCTACCCTGCCAGTACAATACAACTAAAATTGATTTCTGAATTGTTTCATATTTTTTTAGAAAATTGCTCTTAGATTTCTGAACATTATTAGTAGCAACCAGCTAAAAACAGCACAAGGGGAGGGAAACAGAAGCAACAACTCTCGCAGGACTTGAGCTAGCTTTGCATTGCAGCTGATGGAAAGTCTTTTCCAGCCAGCATGTCCTTGGGCGCTGAGAAAGAGCAAGAGAGATGCACAGTCACAGTGTGCATTACCAGGGCAGAGGAAGCATGTGTGTATAGTCTTGCAAGTGAATTTCCTCATTTATTTACCTTTTCTTTACACAGGCATTGACTGAGACAGGGGCAGGTGGCAAGGATACATGGAGTGAATTCCCAGTCTAAGAGCCATTAGCAGAGATGAGACAGTATGAGAAAAGATCATCAATCATGAGATAGTGTCCTAATGGGAAGATTAAGGCCACAGAAAATGGGGAAAGAAGAGACTTTGCATGCTGCTGACATAACTGCATTTTAACACAAAGCACTACAGTTACAATCATACCATAGCAATATTATGATGCAATTTTACAGCTTTATAGGATCTGATAACTGAAGAACCCTAAGGAATGCTTAATTTCAGCTGGCCTCTAAAAACATGAAACCTCTAATTTCAGTAGATAAGCTACACATGAACTACCACATAGAAGTCTTGCAAAGGATATAGACAGTGGCTGCTACTTAGGAAGCTTGATTGTTACAAGTGGTTCTCTGATGCTCAGAAGTACTGACTCTACTTCATAAGCACTTTGCATCAAGGTTAAACTCTCTGCTGTTCAACTTCTTAACAAAAGCATTTGTTCCATATGAATCTCTACTGAGGAAACAGACAATTTACAGAACTACCTCACTCCTTTCACAGTGACAAAGCTACAATCTGTTCTTCAGGGTTCTTTTAATTTTTTTTAATATATTTTTTTTAACATATGATGTGGGAAGAACTTACTATAGTATATAGTATATATATTATATATATATATAGGCATAGCATACATATTCCACATCAACATCAGCAGAACCTGAAGACAGTCTGCAAACATCACTGTTGACTACACAAGCGTTAGTAAAACACATTTTGAACAGCTAATATCACAAATGAGGGGAACTCAGTCTAACAAAAGATGCAATCCTTTGTCTGCATGCACCGGGTCATCTTACAATATATTCTGCAAGAAGAGGCTACGTGAGTGCTCTGCAGAGTCCTGAAAGCCTTTTGTGTGCATGCAGGAGTCCTCAAACTCAGGTTTTCATCAGGGTCAGTATGGAAGTCACACTGCCCAGAATCTCACAGATCTACATCTGGAGGTTGATATTCTAAACACTAAATGATGTAATCAGCTAGGATGAAACAAAAGCATTTAGCTCACACACAAGGCTTTGTACAGCTCTACAACACCTTAAACTCCCAGGTTTTTAAACTGCACTTTTCTGATCACCTGACAGCACCTATAATGGGGAGACACACACACTGACAGACAGTGTGGCAGAGGATGCCATAAACCTGCTATTAATCCAAAAACCTGCCCAGTCTTGCTGGCTTTGTGAGAAGTCACTGTGCAGCCACTGACGTTTTAATGATACTCATTAAAAGTTTTGAAAGGAAGCTTCCTCTTAGGGACCACTATGAAACTGTCAGCCTATTTAGGGGTCATTACAGTGGTCTTTTAAACCCTCTTAAACTGTCTTGTCACAAGAGAGAGGCTTCAAAGGAGCAAAAAAGTCTCTGCAGTGCCTTACTTGAGAGGAAAAAGCCAGATCACTAAGTTACTTGAAACCCAATTATAGCAGAGAAATATTACGCAGTTTTGTTCCTGATTTGCTGGAGCAGGAGTCTGAGAAATGACAGTCTCAGAATAAGTCTTTATTAACTGTTCTGTAGCATCCTCTCCACTAAAAGAAAACAACAGGAACTACTGCAATAAATGACCATGAAAACACCTAGCAGCTATTTGATTTTGGTGTAATTATGAAACATGTTGGAGAATTTATATTCTAATTTTTAGACATGTGTAAATGATTGAAATGTTCATAAAACTGAAACTGTAAAAATGACTGCTTGTAAACATAATAAACTAACCACCAGCACTAGACTACAGGGCATCAGTGGTTATGACCCCACATCTGTCACCAGCCCCATTCCTGGTGGTTCATGACTTCAGATAACCCTGAAAATAATTACATTTTTGTCAAGTTATCTTTTCAAGGGTCAGTATTTTAGTCTTTTACAGATTAATTTCTAGTGTGGAATATAACCAACAATATCCTTCTGAGTGTATATACTTTGACACACTTAGAGCCACACTTTTGCAATTTCCTCCTCCCACCCCCCAAGTTACATAATAAGTTCAGTTTGGGTTGGTTTGTTTGTTTTTTGAATCCATGTATTAGAGCAACTTTAAACTCTCTGTAGCCTATCTTTTCCTCCAGTACATATTCAGAAGCCAAGATGGATAAGTAATCCTTTTTTCCCCACTCTGTCCATTCTCTATTGGAAGAGACAAAGAAGAAAACAGAGCAGTCAAGAACCAGCAGCCCCAAGGCCTCACATAGGGAGGGAAAATGGCAAATCTAAATGAAAGGTGTTACAGAACTGGAGGATTAGGTTAATATTAGCAAGTATAGTTTCTAGTTGATCAGGGTGTTACGTAGAACAGTGCAGGAAGCTGCCTCCACACTCCCTGGTGTGTGCTACAATCCCTGAGTTCACATAGAGTCTCAGGGATCCATCAGGGCTCACAGCTAAAATCATAAGGCAATCAGTTGTAAGAACACATACAACCAATAGTAGTTGATACAAGCAGGAACGTGACTTTTTTAATGTGGTAGCTTTTTACCTGTAGTGATAAAGCCTAACCTGAAGCTTTTAGAGTTGTCCTGTGTTCACCTCACTAAGCACCAGTCTTTGCCAAGAACACAAATTGAACTGAACTTTGCTGTTCACTTCAGCTGTGTGCTGTTTGGCATATAGCCAGGCAGCAGAATGCTTATCACAGAAGTCTGGGCATCAAAGGACAAACTGTCAAGTATTTTTTAGGGAATACTTGGTTTAAACAGATTGCAACCAAAACTGTTTAACCAGAGCACTTTCTGGTTTAGCTCTCACACACAACACACTTGAATCTTTAGTTACTAAAACATAGGACTAGCTGAAATTCCTAATCAACGTGCAAAATTTCAAAGTTACCATTCATGTCTTAGAGAAAAAGATAGAGATGATAAAAGTAGTTAAACTGTAGCCCTGATTTCTACTGCTTTTTGGAAAGCTTGCTCTCAGCTTTGGGAAAAGTAGGCATTTTGCTTGGTTCACATGTATTCTTCTATATACATGTGTAATAGTAATTTGGTCAGGATACTCAACACAAGAATACTGAAAAGATTGTTATGTACTATTTTATCAAACTCTTCTCACCAGCCACATTTGTTAAGGACTTGTCACAGAAATGCTTCTTTACCTGATCTTGCAGTCATGGTCAACTAAATAAATCCCTTGAGAGCTCTCTAATGTAAATACCACGACAGTAAAACATCATATTAATTGAGATGCTTGATGAGGTACATATTGGCTAGACAGGCATTTCCAAGTCACTCCCTTCGCATAACATCAGGGTCAAAACAAGCTTTCTGCAGGATCTGCACTCTTGCTCTTTTCAGGAGGGATACTCTGAGCACTTCACAATTACTCAGACAAGATCAAGATGCTAAATAATACCCTTCCTCTGCTGTCTCTGAAAAGCGCTACTGCCTTCAAATTAACCGAGTATCCAGTCAATCCAATATTCTCAAATATTTCAAAATTACACTAATACATGACTTTCTTTTTGATAGATATTATTTTTTCTTTTGTATAATTTAAAGAGAAATGTAGATTTGGAACAGTAGAACAATTCAAAGTTGAAAAGTTTAATAAACTTTCATAAAGCCTCTTTTGGCTTTCAGCTAAAGACAGGACAGTAGAAGATATAAAGCCTCTTTTGGCTTTCAGCTAAAGACAGGACAGTAGAAGATATAACACAAGGCAATACAGACTTACTTTTTACTTGAGGGGTGTCTTTTCACAATTTCAAGCAAAAAAAGTGATGGCAAACGTGTATATCACCTAAGCACTGAAAAACAGTGAGAGATGAAGACATGAGAATTTACTTGTGTTCCAAATCAATCTTTTCTTGGGGAAGGGTGGGAGAAGTGAGAATGAATCTCAACACTTTGACCCTGACCAGAAATGGGCCATTTTTATTTTGCTTGATATAATTTGCTGTTGGTATACCTGAAAAAGAAAACAAACCAAACTTGGCCTTTTCACTTCAGATTTAGATAAACAAGTAAGTAGCTGAGCAGGGTGTTATTTGGTTTGGAGGTTAGCCACTTCAGTGCAGCTGTTTGCATAAGAAATAGGTTTCTGAGTGCGCATTATCAGAACCACAGACCTAGTAAATACTGTCAATGAAGGTTTGCCCTCTTGGCTCAGCAAGCTTTCAGGTCCACTTTAGAGCAAATTGAATATGCACCTTGATTGCAATGCCTGTACTGACCATGGAAGAGATGCAGTTGCCTAAGCACAGGAGGAACCCAGGGCCATTTCAGACTTGCAGGTGTGATCCAGTACCTACAGCAGACTCCTATCCTACAGGAGGAGCAATGGACCATCCAGGATAACCACAGTACCTAAAATGATACGATACACTTATGCCTGGGTAATCGTATTTCACCTTCAATTTCCACTGTCTATGATAGGATACTTTAACTCATTTACAAGAACTTGCACATACCTCAGGTACCCCACATATGCACCTACACTTAGATATCCAAACTGGGTAGCTGAATTTCACCTTCAATTTCAATATTAACTACAACTGAAAAAGAAAACCACTCGTGCAGACTCCAGCTTTTCATAGCAATCATGGTAGCCTAGTATTTTGTATAAATTCATACACTTTATTAGAGCAATATACAGATGTGAACGACCCTTATTTGAATGCTTATGTAAGAAACAAAACCTCTGCAGCATATTTAAGAAATTAAATTGATTTCCAAGGTGAAGGAGTAATATGCCTGACTTGTCATGAAGATAACACTAAGAAAATCAATATTTTATGCACTGTTAATGACTACATGATAGCATCAAATGTTCTATTTCCATTTTTATTGAAAAAATAAAAAAACTTAAACCCTTTTCTGACATTAATATAACTGTAGTCCAGCTGTGTAGCACATTAATTATTATTTCAACAACATGAACATTCTCAGAAATAAGTTGCTATTTCACTCAACTACATAGTCATCAATCGTATACCTGTAATAACTGGGGTTTTGTTTTCTAGACAAAGAGGGCTACTTGGTGCACTTGCTTGTAACTATGGAAGGAAGACATTCCAAAAATCCTCACCAAACTTGCTAGAAACCACTGTGCCAGCCAGTCAGTTATACCCCCAAAATGATCATCGAGCAGGCTGCTGTGTTTTCCTACTCACGTTGTTGGCCTGATATGATATGATTCAATACGGCTAAACGCAGCATTTAGTGCTTTGGAGCCAGATTATGCCTGCTCTTGCACTGGAAGGCACTTTTCTTCTCATATACCAGGAAAGAGGCATCCACATCCTTGCCTGAGGCAGGAAGAACCTGTGAAAGCTGCTTGTTTTGCTGTCTGTACTGGAGCAAAAGGGGAATACCTCTGAGAGATCATGGCATTTTATCCCTCATGACATTTTACTGCTCTACCTGTATGAGATGAGACAGATAGGATTCCCATCTGCAATTTCTCCCCCTTCCTACTTTTGTTGCTAAGGCTACAGAAAGAATAAGAGCGTGATGCTTTCATGTATTTAAAAATGTTAACAGGAATTCATGAAAAGTCAGGCACCGTGATACAAATGCATGAAGCTCCACTAAACCTTTCACATCTCTCTACTTCTGTTAAATGTTGTGCTGCTAAAAAGTCTGGTGAATATATGAAAGTTTGCTGTTTTTTTGGTTTGTTTGTTTGTTTTCCTACTTGTTACACTGCAATTTGTTGCAGACTCTCTAAAATCTCCATTGCCAATTTTGTGTTCTAGAAATAAATACATTCTTTTATTATTGATGGGCTGTGAAAAGCTAGACATACTGACATAGTACACATGAATGCATAGCAGTGTTACAGAAGAAAAAAAAACCAACCAACAACAAAATCTCTTATTTTCCTTACTTCCTAATTTCTGTTCTGAGTATGAAATACTACAGCTATTAAAAGTGTTTCATCAGCATTTTCCTCAGCAGCTGACAGCATTTAGCTGGCATTTCTGGAAAGACAAATGCATATTTTAAAAATGGAACTTTCTTAATTCTGATTCCCCTCTTGATATGAATTTTGAGCTTTGGCCCCATTTATTATTCTCTTTGAAAAATCTGCATAACTCATGCAATCACAAAGAAGACAGGCCACTGATAAATGCTGAAAGCTATCAATTTATAATTACTAAATTTACACACAGTCCAAGAAAAGTGACGACCAAATCTGAAACAAAGTACCCATCTGTTTACATGCCAAGTTATTACCATTTTGGGATAACAGATAATTGACTCTCCCATACTACAAAAACATGAAAGATTTTCAGATGGGCATAGAGTAATCCATCAATGTCAACAGAATTCCTACAGCTTTGAAAATCTATCCCCAAGGACTGGTGTTATCCAAACTGGAATTATGGGGCTTAGTATAACAACTTCTTACCCACCTACCCAAATTCCTCTGCACTAACGACTCAGTGATATATTCACCCTCACTCCCCACTCCAATCAGCTATGCACAGTTTGCTGCATGCTGTTAAGTTAGCTAGGGTTGTCTGTTTTTCATGGCTTGAAATGAACATTGTGCTTTGCTTTTTGCCTCACCAAACTGATACAAGTCTCCCTTATGAGGATGCTCCAGGTGAACATGGTGAAAAGGGTCAGAAAAGAAGCGACTGGAGACACCTACCCAGCCTTCATGGCCACAACAATATTCAGCTTTCACTAGCTGAATCTATTTTCAGCAAAATTCTGTAGGCAAGGACTGAGATACCATCCTGGTTTCAGTTGGGATAGAGTTAAACCATGAACGACATATATGACAAATAATTAAATCAGAAAGAAAGTACAAGGTCTGTTGTTGATACTGCTTTTAGCTCTTTTCACTCATGAGTTCAGTGACTCTGGAATAATTGTAGTGTGCTTTAGGAACCTGGAGATGAAGAAGGATATGGAAATGTAAAATATTATTGTCAAGAAAACTCAAAGGCAGATTCCATTAAATTCTGAATCCCCCATTTCCTTCTTTGCTATAAAATTTCATTATCATCAGCATGTTAAATTAAATGCCTTGTGTGCCAACGTAGCTAAGCATGTGAAAATGAACTCAGGATTACCACTGAGAACTGTGAATTCCCTTACTTTAGAGTGGGGAAATTTGCTATTAATTTCTTTCCTTACCTATCGCCTCTCACACTCAAATTTAAAGGAAGTAGACAAAGAGTCTCACCTCCAGTCTTCCTCTTTTTCAGCTATACCTGACTTATTAGCAGAATAACGCCTTGAGTTTAGATTGAGAATAAGGGAAATGCTGACAGGCTCATCACTACAACACTTTTTGCAGAGCTGGTAATGATTTCAGTCCAGCTGAAGGCTGTAGCCAGACCCAGTGCAAGTGTCAATATGACCTTGATTCAAATAAGCAATTAATAAATTCAATACAAAAAGTTATATGTGGCTTTTGTCTAGTTTACCATTTTGCAGCTGAAAGCTTGAAAGAGAACAAGACAATGATATATCAGTCTGCCGGCCAGCTAGAAAATGTGACATCAGAGGTGGAAAACTAAGATGGACAAGTAGAAAAAAAGAGATTAAATTAATGATTGTCCCACATCCTAGTTGCAGATGTTTCACTTTCTAGCTCTTCTTTATAGCTATTAAACATAATCAGCTAAATACTGGATTTAACAATAATTTACACAAATTTTTATTTGACTTTGGATGTCATCTGAAGCAGATTGTTTTTTGAGAAAGTTCAAATACTTTCCCTAACATCACATGAAGAAGTAATAAACATATTTTTCCCTTGACTCAGTTTGAAAAAAGGAGACTTGATTTTTCTGAAATAAAGGACATTCTCCATCTCCATCATCTCCAAAGTTACAAGATAATTTTCTAAAATAAACTCTTTAAAATGCTTTTGTTCACTACTTTTCAATTAGCAACAACAATCTTTTCCAAAAAGAGTGTAAAGAAGTTTAGAAACACTGCAAGAAAATACTATACATGTTAGCATTGAATTACTATAGCAATTAACAGAATATTTTAGTTCTCTTACAAAAAACCCCATGACATCTAAATATTCTGCTACATAGAAAAGCAAAATATATATGCACGATGGTTTCAGTACAGCTCCAGCATATTCCAAGACTGTTCCCTCAGTACATCCTAAGTCTGTTTTAACTTTCAAGCTTCTATTAAAAATAATAATAAGACACTTATTTAGTGAGTGGATGCCAACAAGAACAAAAGAACAGCTGTACTCTCTTAGGCCAAATATCCTTTTAGTCTGGTCCCCAGAACTGCTTGGGAATGATGCCTAGGAAGGAGTAAAGCACCTAGAGCAAACAGTGATAATGCCACATTTTTCCTAAGGTCCAGTGAGCTGCTCTTCAGAAACTCCCTTTGTGTTTAATAATACTTGACAAATTTCTAGTCCATACATTTGTCTAATTTTGTAAATTTGGGCATCTGCAACATTCAGTGTCAATGAGCTCCAGAGCTTTCACAGCTTAATGACATGCAGTAGAGAGGAATTATATGCAGTGCTTGTTTAATCCTCTAGAACATTGTGGAAACATCAGAGCCATGAACAGCAAACATCCCAACAGAGACTTCTGGGATTAAGTTATGCTGGTTTAAGATCAGTGAGACAACTGTGTTTTAAATACAACTGAACATGAAATGGTCTAAGGCAACATAAGACAGGGTTTGAAATAGCAGAAAATCTCATGTGGCACCATGTTTAAATATAAAACCACCTTTTTCCAGTCACGGTAGTTTTAACCCAGGAAATGCCAGAGCTATAATAGAGGACCAAAGGTTAATCAAAGATTGAGAAAAATATTTGCAAGCCTACAGGAGGAGCCCAAGTTTCCCTCCCTCTCTTGAATGCATCCTTTAGATACACCAAAAATCACATGATTTAGTAATTATTAACTATGAAAAAGAATAAACTATACTCCTCTAAAATAAAAATAAGAATGAATACAACCTCTGTCATGATAAAGATATCGCGAGTAGACCAGGTAAGCTGCAGCCATGTAATTAAATCAGTTAAAGTGAATTTCTTCACTTAAAACAAAATTTTTCATTTCCCTTATTTTAGGCAAAGGCTTAATATTATTTGCACTCAATAATATAGGCTAGGGTCTGTTCCTAAAAGGAATCAATGTTAGAAAGCAGGTATCTAAGATAAAACTGATTGTTACTTCATTTTATTTAGGTTTTTTTCCCACAAGGCTTTTTGCAAATACAGATTTCAGAACAGAAGTATTGTTCTTTTGCTCTCTAAGGAAACTCCAGTGATAAATCTTTCTTCTGTGAAGCTTCGTTCCTCCCACTTGTATGTCAAATGCTTTAACTGAAATAAAAGTTAAAAGCCTAAAATTTGGTTAAATCTTTGTACTGAATACACATTACTTTGATATGTTATAATCCACATTAAAACATAAATATGCTTTAAAAAATAATTGTCCTGATGCAGAGATCAATAGCATCCCCTATTTTATTACACTGAATGAGTATATCAACATGTTGTCTGTGGAATTCGCTCTTGCAGTGTTGAGGATCACCAAAAGAGAAAGGAAGATATAAACACTATTTAAGCAAAATATTTGAACTATAAATTCAAAAGCTAAACAAGTAGGCAATGCTACATAGGTAACTAAGGGCTCTAAGAGATGGTAAGTCAGAAAACAGACTTTAGAAGTCTGTCTCTCATAGCTTGGGATGAGGAAAGAGAACAGAAATACAACTACATGATAATAAGATTTATTTTTTTTTTTAATGCAGAACATTCTTCTCAGTAACTTGGAGGGACCGTAGTTTCAGAACAGTGTTAGTAACACTGCTCTTTAAGTCCTTCAGATGCAACTGGCATTAAAACACTGGGATGGAGTGGAAGAAAAAAAAAAAAAAAAAAAAAAAAAGAAAAAAAGGAAAAAAGGTATGAAATAGAGGTAAGCTTGGCCACACTGACTGCTCACTATGCAACTATGATAGTGTTTAGTTTTGAGGCTTCAATTATACATGGACAAGTTTTCCTACTTTTAAATACAGTGCATTAGAGCACTTGCCATTTGTCCAGCTAAGTGAAATTTAATCTTAACCATTATTTTTTTCCCTTGCTCAGACTTACAGGAAGAACACAACGGTTGGCATGCTGACACTGCTGTCAGTAGCCGAGAGTAATAGCTCTCAAATCCAAGGGCTGTAAAATTCAATCCCTTCTGTTGTTCTTACTAGTCAGAATTAGACATCTTCACTTCCATGAGTGACTGGGACAGATACAGGAGAAGCCTTCTTCTGGGTAGAAACTCTGGGAAGAAATGCAAAATTCAGCAAAAGATTGTTGCCAGTAGGAAATCCACCAGTGTTGCTCTGATAGGATAAAGACACTTTTCAGGTCTAAACTACAGGGATTGCTAAAATTTACATTTCAAAAAACATCTAGAGAAACTAAAGAAAGGAGAGAAAAATAAATAAGGGTGCCTTCAGTTAGCAACAACTCTATTTTAGTTAAAAGCAATGTGCAGCAGGACATATCTGTGACATCCACAGCAATAAGCGTATCACTTCACTATGAAAAAATAAATTTGGTTTGCACTGAAATAGCCACAATTTTCTGTGCTCACAAGTACTAAGTTGGGAGGGGTGGAGAAACTACGCTACAGTCAAGTTTTGATTTGATTTAGCTTGTTCAGCATGCTGTTTCTTGCTTGGAACTGAATCTTTTTCTGTTATAGAGTTGCAATAATTCCTTTTATTCTAAGACTTTACACAAAAAAATTATGGTTTTTTCATTCTTTTCATGGTTAAAGCAATAAGACCTTACTGTTAGTATGCCTGTACTCAGCTCAAGGGTGACTATGATTTAATCTATTATTTTTTTGCTGGATTTTTTTTTTTTTGATAATTGAAGTCTGTGAAAGACTTGTTTTCATGTACTATATATGGTGGCAACAAATTTGAAAGTAATTCACATGTTCCAAAGTTATTTTGCTACGTTTGTTATCTTCTGCTAATGCCAATGCAAGCTATATGTTAGAGGCAGCTCTATTTCCATTTCTCTGTATTTTAGTGTTGTACTGTTCACTGGGGATTAAGCAGTCACAAGAATCAGGTACAGGAAATGGTGAAGCAAAGGACCAAGCAAGTTGTCTAGAAATCTTCTATATAGCCTGCAGCTGGAGCTGCTTTACAGAAGGTCTGGGATAAAGGGACATAATAAATACAGAAGGATAATCATCTCTGTATGGAGCTCCACATACTCATAATCTCAGGATATCATTTGAAAAATGGTAAATAACTGCACTTTCTGAAGCTNCAGCTCCACATACTCATAATCACAGGATATCATTTGAAAAATGGTGCACATCTTAAACTATGGAAGAATTATTTTGCAACATTTGTGCCATGCATAATTACGTATTAAAGCATTATTAAGCCTCTTGTAGTGCTCAGCAGCCATGCTCACATTAGCAAGTACTGTGGCAAAACAGGAATGCTTTTGTGGATACCCTAGTGGTGGATACTAGGGACCCAACATCCCAACTAGAAACATTTTAGGGATCAGTTCCTTTTCCAGCAATTGCAAAACAGTCAGCAAAAACCTCTGCTACATGCTGTCATGGTCTGAGTTAGAACAGAACTAATTCTGTTCAGTGATTTTACTTTTAAGCTAAGTAACTGAACTTTCTGAAGCTCATAGCATATTTTCGCACACAGTGTCTGCTTCTAGAAGTGATAACATTTGATGTTTAGAGTTACTACCAAGGACTTCTGTGCAGACTAAGGTCACTGCTAGATCTTATGTACCACACTGAGGGGTACAAAAGTAAAAGGCCACACCTGCAGGGAGGAGCAGCCAGGACAGGTGACCCTAAACTGACCAACGAGGTACTCCATCTCATATACATCATATTCAGTATAAAGCTGAGGGTCAAGCTCTCTTCTTCAATGACTGGCATCCAAGGTGGGCTCGGTCTGTTCTGCCTTCAGTCCCAATCCATGTGTTCCTGAATCCAGATTCTGAATCTGGTTCCTGTCTGCCACTGATTCCAGTCTGGGACCTCCCCAGAGCCTGCTCCACAGCATCAGTGGTGATGCTGACAATTGGCATCAGGTGGGTTGGGTGTGATATTGGTTTGATTATATTGATATATATATATTCCATTTTATTATTATTATTAGTTTCATTAAAGCTGTTTGAGTTTTCTCTTCTAACCTGTAAGTCTCTCACCCTTATTCCATTTCTCTTCCCATTTAGGAGGGGAGAGGGGTTAAGAGAGAGTTTCTGTCATTCTAGTGGCCAGCCCCACCCTAAACCTTGACACCTGTTTTCATTACCTTTATGGATATAGGGCTTTGGGGATTAACAGAAGGGTTGATCATGCCATGACCATAAATCTGAGTTTATTTTAACAATAACAAATTAATTTACTTAATAACAGGGGATTATTATAGAGTATACTTTTATGAGAGTATCTGAAGAATGGTAGCATATTTGTCCTATTTTTCTTCTTGTGTGAAAGCAGACATGCCAAACTAGACATACTCATTAAGATATATTTTCATGTTCATTGCTTTTTCAAGATCTTAGTGTACACAGCAACAAATTTCACCCTACACATTGCATTCCTTAGGCTTTATTTATGCTAAATAAAAGGCACTTCTGAATGTCATGAGCACACTAAACAAAAGCAGTGGATTGCTCAACAAACAGAAAACCAATCCCAACACCAGCACCCAAGACTGGAGAGAAGAGCCTAAAGAAAGATGGGAGGGAGAACAAAACAAATGAACCAACCCAAAAATTACCCCCACCAAACCCAGAAAGCTAGATGTGGAAATTATAAGGCTGTGAAATCCAAGAAATTTAAGAAATGAACTTTCTAGAAAGAAGAATTTTCTATATAAACAGCACTTCAATTTTTAATATCCCACTTGTTCTCTCAAATATGCCACAGAATAATCCCTGTCTTGGAGGTCTCTGTAACTACAGTGCTGGCACACATCTCCCTTCTTAGCCTAGCATACACAGGACTGCGGAGGCTGCCTTTGCACTGGCCAGTCCAGAGCACCAATTAGCGCATATGGATGCAATTCTGATGCTTCTAAACTCCAAACACCTCTACTGACTTAGTGGTAAACTCTTCAGCTTCTGACAGTCCTGAAGTTATTTCAGGTAGAAGACTTTAATGTTTGACCTTGTGACCCTTGGGAAGGAATATGCCTTAGCCATGGATGCTCCTGTCTTCAAAGGGATACTCTTTGATGCTCTCACTTGCCAGGAGGCCAAGAAGCCAACTCAGTCGCATCACCAAAATACTGTCTTTTTGGGGTTGACCTTTGCAGTTGATTTGGTCTGCTGACAACCTATTTCTCCACCTGTCCCAAGGACATTTGCTTTGAGGATTTCTCTAGGACTATAACATTTGTGCCCATCTGTACAAGATGGGATCTCACCCTTTTTATACCTGTCCCTCTTCAGAGCTTGCTCATTCTCTCTGCCTATACTATGTAGTGGGAATAAAACCTCCTCTGTATTCAGGGTCTAAAGTACTAACTGCAAATAAAGTAAATTGGACCATCCTTGGGAACTTTTCTGGATTTACAACATTCTAGTTCCTTACTGGCATATTATAACAATCCCACTAAACTAGGAGAAAAGAGGAGTATTTTCAAGATTTGTCATACTGTTTTTATAAAGTGTTTATAAGTATTTCTTATACATTGATTTTACCGTATAAACTCCAGCTTGCTCTCAAGCTCTCCAGAAAGACCACAAATGCTACATGTCTAGAAAATCTGCTTGCAATATAAGCCTGTTCTTCCTGTCCTTTGCCTTTCTCTTAGCATCTCCAGTTTTGTGGGTTTGTGCTGCCACAACACTGCACATGTGGACTACAAAATTCTCCAGGAACACAATGGGACTTGGAGGTCTTTTCTTCTTCTTCCCAAGGCCCTGCAGATTTCTGAATATCCTGCATACCAGATGGCTATATACACTGCTTCTACCAGTCTCTGCAATGCAGTTCAACTTCTAGAGAGTCCAGTTCAAGAGAACATCTTTACTTTAAAAAGCACATGAATATGTAAATTATTTTGCATGAGTTCTGTCCTGAATCCAAACACCAAACAAACGCAGGAGGCAAAACAGAGATGTAAAGACGGCACATGTCCTGTGCTCCCTAGTGGCTGCACTGCTCCAGCTCTTGGATCAGAGACAGCACCTCTGAAGAGACTCTGGCCATTACTGTGTGCACAGCAAGCTCACTGCCTTGTACTTCAGGAGAGCAGACTTTGACCTCTTCAGGGATCTGCTTGGTGGAGTACTATGGGACAAAGCCCTTGAGGGAAGAGGGGCCCAAGAAAGCTGGTCAGTATTCAAGGGCCACCTCCTCCAAGTCCAGGAGCAATGCATCCCAACAGAGGGATGGCAGAATGCCAGGAGGCCTGCCTGGATGAATAAGGAGCTGCTGGACATAAGTAGAGGCAAAAAGAAAGTCTATAAAGAGTGGAAGCAGGGACAGGTAGCCTGGGAGGATTACACAGAAGTTGTCTGAGCAGCAAGGGATCAGGTTAGGAAAGCCAAAGCCCAGTTAGAATTAAATCTGGCCAGGGACATCAAGGCTAAAAAGAAAAGCTTCTACAAGTATGCTAGTGATAAAAGGAAGACTAAGGAAGATGTGGGCCCACTCCAGAAGGAAACAGGAGACCTGGTCACAAGGAATATGGAGAAGGCTGAGACACTCAATGACTTATTTGCCTCAGTCTTCACTGGCAAAGGCTCTACCCACAGTGCCCAAGTAGTAGAAGGCAAAGGCTGGGAGAAGAAAGATCCACCTACTGTAAGTGAAGATCAGGTTCGATACCATCTAAAGGACCTGAAGGTGTACAGGTCTGTGGGACCTGATTAAATCCATCCACAGGTCTTAAGGAAACTGGCAAATAAAGTCGCAAAGCTGGTCTCCATCATATTTGGAAAGTCATGGCGATCTGGTGAAGTTCCCACTGACTGGAAAGGGGAAACATAACACTCATTTTCAAAAAGGGAAAAAAGGTTGTAGATGCCCCAATACTGGATGTGTTCAAGACTAGGTTAGATGGGGCTTTGAGCAATCTGGTCTAGTGAGAGGCGTCTCTGCCCACGGCAGGGGAGTTGGAATTAGATGACCTTTAAGGCCCCTTCCAACCTAAACCATTCTATGATTCCCTTATCTTTCCTAAATATAGGAGTGAGTCCACCTTGGCTACTGCAAAGATGTGATAAACTGATTTACAATGCACTTTTCTAAAGGTGCTCTTGAAGGCCTAAACTTCATGTTCCACTCAAGCTGATGTTAAAAAAGCCTCTGGATTGCTACTAATGGGAGACCAAGCATGGTGCACCTGTGCAGGTTCAGAACAACTCCCAATAATTCCAGTGGAAAAACATCAATTAAAAAAAAAATAATCTTATTACCTTAAAATATCAAGGAAAGCCAGTGGAACTAAGCTATGCTCCACACAGCTTGATTTTATTATTTTCCACATTATGACTGTATAGATTTGATAACTCAAGAAATATTTAGACTCATTTTTAAAGAGTGCACAGAAATTTCTGCATACTTCCCTTTCGTTCTTGATTGCTTTTTTGTGGAGGAAAAGATGTGGTTTGCATGGTTTGCTCTGTTTTTTTAAAAGCTGGGTAGAAAGTAAACTCATCATTATAAAGAACAGAAAACAATATCAAGTGAAAATTAAAGATATGTTCATCATTGCCAGCCACATGGCAAGCCTACAATATACTTCAGAGAGAAACAGTATCTGTGATGGATGGATATTGCTATTCTGTAGTGTCATTAAATATGAGTGGCATTCTCCAGATTTTCTTCAGCAAGAACTGCAACGCACAGAGAAGGGTTTAAAAAAATCAATACGCTCTCCAGCATTACCGATAATCTCCCAAGATGAAGAAGACTTTGTGCCATATGGATTTTTCCACTGTGAATCTGTTGCACACTTTACCTCCTCTACAAAGCCAGGCATCAAGGTTGTTTTTTTTTTTTGTAAAATGCCTGTGTGTTGTAGCAGGGATTTACAACAGAATCCGATAATGTGTAAAACCACAACTCAGTTATCTTACTGTGCTGGGAAGACCTTAGAAAAGAGAGGGCTGCAACAGAACACAAAAGCTTAATTTAATAAACTCTGTAAGAGTGATGTACTTTTGAGGTTAAGACACTATAAGTCCATTAATCTGTCAGGAAAGATAGTCCTGGAATAATAATATCGTTCTACATATGTCCATTTGCAAGCAATTTTTTTTTTTTTCTTGAATGTTGCTATATGTTAGAGGGTGAGCTCCACCCCATTTTGCTTCATAAGAGCTTGGAACTCAACTGAACAAAGATACTGCATGGGGATCTATGGGTAAGTGATGGAAAGATCAGCTGCATGAACTTTCCTGTACCCGAGACATCTTTCACTTTACCTTTCAAAATAATTATAAGCAGGATCAACCTGTGTTGTACCCAAGTGAATCACTTCAAGTATGGCTAGATGGGGATTACAGGGGGCAAAAAGCAAATCATAAAATCAACTTGCAATTCAAAAAACATAGTTTACCAAGTAGTGACTTCCATGTTTAAGCAAAAGGGAACATAATTAGTACCGTGAAGCTTGAAAAACAAACACAAAACATACCTCTCAGAAAGCATTATTCTTTTTTGACTCATGCTCTAGAGACACCATTGTCTCTACAGACAGGTCTTCTATTGCTTTACTTATTGTTTAAGATACAACCCAAACATCTGAAAGCTGTTCTTTCTGTCTAAGAGTGAGCTCCCCAGAACTGAAAAATAAAGAACACTGTTGCTTCGGAAGCAGAATATAAAGACTGAAAAGGCTAAGCGTAACTTAATCCAAGCTGTATTTTATTCAAAAATAGGATGTAGATTTTATTATTAAAAAAACCCCAACTATTTTCTCTAGGGCCTTTTCCTCTTCATGTCTGGGGAAGACCCAAAGACAATATGATACTCTCCATAGAGACCAGGCAAAAATCTCATAAATTAAGGTGTTTACCCCAACTTCTATGAAAGAAACTTATTTTGATACTACTTCCTTTTCCATTCATCACACAAGAACTCCTACAACACAGGACTTCCCATAGCTGTCTTCCAGCAAGGAGATAGGCATCCTCAAGAGATTACTTTCAAAAGTCAGAAAGGATAGGCTTCAGCCTTAGGACAGGAGAAAAAGCTGTCTTCCATGTGCTGACAGGGTCACAAATACAATCATTAAGTTCTCTTCCCCTATCAGTGTTTGAGTATATGACAGTTTTTTATTCTTTTTTTTTTATTTAGCCTCAACCAGAGATAACAAATGGAATTTAAAAAATAGATGGAATTAATTTCTACCTCAATCTGGGTGGTGTTATCATGTCCCTCTTCAAGCAGTAGGTCCGTGAAACCCCCTGGCTCAGAAGAATCCTGCCCCATGCTGGCTCTGTTGGTGTCAACTGATTTGAGAGACTCTGAGTGCCTTCTCCACCTGTGGCTGCTTACATGTGAATCCACTTGCACATTTTCCTCCACTCCAGAGAAACTCTGAACAACCTCATAAAACACACCTGTTTGACCAAAAAAAAAAAAAAAAAAAAAAGAACATGATAGTAAGTAATTGGAACTTTGGTTTACTAATCACAGTTAAAAACCTAAGAAACATTTTATAAATGTTTTGAATAGCTCCATAAAATAGCCATTTATATCTCTGATAAAGTTTCTACAACAGCAACATAAGAGTTTAAAAGAATAGATAGCATACTACTACAAAAATCAAGAATTGGGACTAAGTTTTGTAGACTCCTCTAAACATCCTAGATGTTTTATTTTCCTGCTTATTTTATGTCTGGGAAACGTTTTCCCTGTAAATTTTGTAACTTTGATACTTGCCTACCTATAGTTGTTACTTTTCAAAATAAAATAAATCTAAGAAAAAAAAAATCTGTTAATCATCTAACAAAATAAAAATAGAAGAGGTAGAGAAACACTGGTACAGATTTAGCTTTTGCTACTGATTTTATGTAGAAAGAGCTTGGAAGCCATGGTGAAAGGCGAATAAATATGATGAGAGGCATGAAAATCCCATAAATATCTGTTCCAGTGAAAAAAAAAAAAAGCTCCCACATTGTAAAAGTGATCATACAATCATGGAATGTTTGGAGTTGGAATGGACTTTATAGATTATCTAGTTCCAACCCCCTGCCATGTGCAAGGACACCTTCCACTAGAGCAAGTTGCTCAAAGCCCCATCTAACATGGCCTCGAACACCTCCAGGGTGGCATTTATCATTATTTCAAATTGAAAGATGGTAGATTGACGTATTAGGAAGAAATTCTTACTGTGAGGGTGGGGAGGCACTAGTAAAGGTGGATGTTCGGTAACATCCACAACTTCTTTGGGTAACCTTTACCAGTGCCTCTCCTCACCCTCACAGTAAGAATTTCTTCCTAATACGTCAATCTACCATCTTTCAATTTGAAATAATGATAAATGCCAACAGTGTGTGAAGTCTGCAGACACCCAGTATATTCCCTGCAAAGGGTGAGCAGTTAGGTGGTGTGTTTTACATACTCCTTTTGCACTTTATGAGCAATGAGCAACATTTTCATGCTAGTGAAACTATCACTAAGACAAAACTATAAATTCTTCAGTAGGTTCCAGGTTATGCAATCCAAAAGTCAATCAAAGTAATTTTTGTTAATTTATTTCAGTTAGCACTATCAAGAGAGGGTAGAGTAATTGTGCATACTTTGTACTAAAAATCAGATATACTTTTCATACTGTCTTTGGGTCTAAAAGGAGAAGTAGAGGCGTGGTCTGTGCTTTTGAAGTGGTAGGAGTAAAATCTTGTTCAAAAAACAGAACTGTGAGGTTCCAAATGAACTATCAAGAGAAGTGTCAAAGAAAGATGCTCAGACAAAGGATAGACCGGGAAATTAATTATTTGTAGAAATATTTCCATTGCTTCTGCTTGGCAGAAGCTTCTGAGGAAAGGAAGGCAATACTTCCAAGGTCCTTACTAAGCATTGTACATGTTGTCTACTTACAGAAGAGATGGAAAAATAGAAAATTACCTATTAAAGGTTTAAATAAGAAGACTTTGCTGCATCATAGCAGTAACAGGTGTATAGGAGTCATGGATATATGAGAATCTGCCAGACATTGTTCTTGACAGATCAGAAAGTGTTGCAGTACAGAAACAGTCTCTAACATGCTTTAGGCTATGCATGATTCCATTTTTCTATCAAATTCCCCCAAATCTACTAAACTTATTTCCTAAGGTATTTGATCACTCTCAACCATGCTGAAATTAACATGACGTGATAGTGCTTTGTCACCTAGAGAAATCAGAACTTAATAGAGATGCAAAATAAACAGTCTTAGGCCATAACATTCCTCAGATCCCAAGTAAACAGACTTCTTTTCTTTTAATTGGTGGCTTTTTGAAAGCCTTTTCCTTGCATTTCTTAAAAGCCTTAAACACTTGTCTTCAACAAATTGCTACTGTGCTCCCTGTTTTATCAAGCAATCGGCTGCCGGATGCAGAGGGACAGCTCAGCAGCTGAATTAACTTATTCTGCCTTGGTCCTTATCAAAATCTATTCAAAGCTGCCCTCCCTGCCTCAGCTTGGAGGTGCTCACCGTGCTGTTATGGGTCTAAGAGCACCAGAAGGCTGGCAGACACAGCAAGCTTCTCAGATACAACCACAGATAGGTGCTTTCTGCCTTCAAAATGCAATGCTTGAGGCTGGATCCATGGAGGCAATTTTTGCACTCCTGCCACAGCCAAGTCCGTGGCACTAAGATCTCAGTATCTTCTGCATGGCACAAGGAGCATTAAACACCCACAAATGAGGGTCCCAGGCATATTTACCCTTATTTTTATTTACCCTTATTTTGCACTCCCACTGCAGCCTACTCTTTTTATGGCCAAGAATCAACATGTTGAGGCAATCACCTAAATCAGCAAATAGAAAATGTGAAAGTTAGGGGAGGGTCTTAAATGCTATTCACCTCAGGCTGATAAGCCTCATCTGTAAAGAAAAGCAATTATACTTTGTCCTCCTGCATTCTGAATAGAAATGAATGTAGTTTCTAAGCTTTAAGGTGTTGTAGCATAAACTGCTTTTAAAAATGATACTAATCTCGTTCTAGAGAGAAGAAGGAAATAAGCACATCAGGGTATTTCCACTGGCTTGGAAATTCTACAAGTTTTTCTCCATAATTTTCTTTTATAGTATAATTGCATCATGGCATCTGCAAAATCTGGCATGGGCCATTCCCCATTAGAGAAAACTGTGATGTCATCAGCGCACAACATTTATCCTGTTTCAACTGTTTTCATTATGTGATTTTTCTCTTGAAGCATTGAAAGTTTTCTAAACCATATTGTTACTGCCCTTATGCTGATAAATATTATGTTACAGATGCAAGCTATACTGACATAAGGAAGCTTTATAATTATCTAACTGTATTCAGAATGCATTATATCCTTCTAAATTTAATAGTAGCAAGAATTAAAAGCATAAACTGTTAATATTTTCACTTTAAAACTAGACTTTGGTCATTTTTTTTCACCATTATCCATGAAAGATAATACCAGTGTTTACCACTAGACTAGTTAATGGTCCTGGACTGGCAGAGTGGTGATCCTGAAGCTACAATGTGGGATAAACCCTAAATGTGTTTTCAGGGAGTAAAGTGAGAATTTTACTGTAGGCTTCCTCCATCATGACACCTTTTCCTTAAGCTACTGGGGATGGAGAGAGATTGGCTTGGCCAGACCAGCACTGATCCAGTGTGGTGTCTCTGTGGTGGTGCTTTATCCTGACAGATCTCAAATGATGAGAAAGTGACAAACAAAATTTTTTTAAAATGAGCTAAACAGGGTGTTCTCCTTTTATGTAAATATAATTTAAATATATAAATTCTCAGATAATGAATGGATAAACTATCTTTCAAGTTCTAAACACAGTCAGCTCTTCAAGAAAAAGCATTCAGAGACCTAAAATTCAAATATAATAATTTCATGTTTCTGGTTGAAATACCTGTGTAGCTAATAAAATACATAAAAGACATTTTAGAGGAAACGTACCAAAGTATTATAATCTTATATTTTAGATCTCTGAGCTTGCACCTAATTAACAGTGAAGGAGAACGTGTCATTCAAATCAACTGGAACGCAGCCAAATGCTGTTATATCTGATTAATAATAAAATAATAATATTGGCAAACATAGAAGAATAGTAACTTGTTCAACTTGTATGAATAGAGACTCAGAACTACAATAAGCCCTCAAATCTGTTAAAATCAGAACTATAGTTTTCAACTGATACTTTTATGTACAAACCACAAAGGTGTTATATATAGTCCTGTCACTGGTATGCAAATATCTTGATGTATATGTCTGTAGAGCTGATATTGCACTGTAGTATTTTGGAAGCAGTAAAAATAGAATACAGATATTTCTAATGAATATGTAATTAAGCTGGTGTTTTAATCTGATCCTTCAGCTCTTGTCCTCAAAGATAACTTTTCATAAAGTTATCAATGAAAATCATTATTCTGCAGCTCCTTTCCCCCTCAGTTAAAATTTAATATTTCAGTTCTATGTTGAATAAAGGTAGAAAGTCAGTGGGGTGGGGGAAATGGAAAAAAATCTAGAAAAAGCTTTCACTGCTTTGAGATTTTTTGGAGTTAATGACTGATTGTTGTCAAGTTCAGAAAATCCTGTTGCAGTTGGCCGGCTAAGTCCTCTGTAGCTGATGTGGTTGATCAGAATTACCACCAAAGGCTTTAAGGGAATAGGGGCGTCATTCACACAAACTGAAAAGACCTACACAGAATATTTAGAGAGGAGACTGAGGAAGGGGAATGGGTGAAAATTACAGACAGACTCACTGTTGCTGTCATCTAAGACAGCTGCTTCAAATTTCTTTCTGTATGATTTACATATTCACAGAAAAAAGACTTTTAAAATATTTTGGCATCTACTGCCTAAACCACCATGTACCCAGATAACAGCTTTTTTACTACTTTAGCCTGCATTTTAACAAGTACTAAACAAGCTTTTAAACTGTATTAAGTTAATCTGAGGCAGGACACACACCTGAAACCTGTATCTTCTTGTACATCAGGACCTGACTTTTGAGGTGGCTCTGCTAATCTGAGGTTTTGGGCAGGAAGATGTGTGCCCTGTACTACAAAACACACAGAACTGCTTAACACTTAATGTCATTAACAAAATCAATGCTGAAAGAGGACAACAACTGAATACATAGAGATGTTTTTTTCTACATCAGTACTGTGAATGTATACACAAGCAGTTCTTACAGATTGGAAGTTCAGTTTGGGCTAAACAAGAAAGGGAAGAAGCCACCTGACTGTGGCAGAAACATGAGTTCTACGCTTTGCCAAGCCTGCCCTCAAACAAAAAGGGAAAAATCCTAAGTAAATAAAACCAAAATGAAGCAGCAGAGCTTGACAAGTAAGACAGCTCTGATTTAGTAAGTCTGGTCTGCATAAAGCTTTATTTAGAATAACTCTATCTCTCCCTTTACAAGAAAAAAAGAAAAATTCACAATTTTATGCACAATGTAACTAAAGGAGAAAGAAACCCTATTTTGAAACAAAAAAGGCAAATAAGTAAATCATATACCACTCACTCAACTGTTCTGGGTTTTTTTTCCCCTTTTCATGAGGTCAAACAGAGGTTTCTGAAATATTTCAGCACATCAGAATTTCAGAATTGCATTTCTGAAAAATATGTGTTAATTACATTCCATGATTGCACAGATTCAGGCCAACTCTGCAATTTGACTAATTTCATAAATGCATCAAAATCAACATGACTCTTTTTTGAAAGCCCAGAAATACTCATGCATTGAAACCTCTGTTCAACAGTTTTCTCATGAGATACACTACATCATCTTGCTAAATCTGCTACAGCCCAAACGCTAGCAAAATCAAATATCAAATACACAAATTTATTCATCAAGGAACTGAAAATGCCATCATACTCCTTTAACTTAAGTAATTTTCTATAGCCCATCTCATGGGTGAGGCTTTGAGCATCCTGATCTAGTGTCCCTGCCCATGGCAGAGGGGTTGGAAATAGATGATCTATGATTCTATGAATCTTTATTTCTACTATGACCATTTTATTAGTAAAGATGAGAAACCAACCAATATCCATAGAAGATATGAATACTGGAACCATGAAGTGATAGACTGGCATAAACATTCCTTTAAAGGTTTCTCCAAGTAGAGTGCTCATATACTGAAAGCTCAATATCACACTAAAATCAATTATACATCTTGTAAGAAAAAGGATTTCCAGTTTAAATTCTTTGCCTATGAACTCCTCAACACTATAGAAACTTATATTTCTGCTATACCTGATTCATGGGACTAGGACCAATTCCATCTTTCTGACCTTAATTTAGGAAAAAAATAACAGATATGCTTGATTTTCAACATGTCCATGATAATGACAGGATAAATTTATTCTCAAACTTATAAATAACATGATTTGTAAAAACTATCCATAATGACAATAAGCACAGAAAAAACTGTGCCAGTTTGGATCATAATTTTTAAAATAACAAAAGAGCACACCCTGACATTTTCTTTTTAAAGCATGTCTGAGACTGCTAAATGAATTTTATTATTCTGTATGAGAATGGTGCTTAGGATGATCCTATTTTCACAAAGCAGGGGATGAGAATTTGTGTGGCCTGCAGAGTCAGAGGTTAATGATAACAAATACTGAATGATGGCAGATTATTATCACAGCATTGAAACTACTGTTGAACTGTATGCTCAGAACAATAAATAATGTCTAAAATAATAACACCACCTTGATGCATGTTTTTCTTGCAATTATACGATAAATAGCTACTCAGACTTATGTCCAATGTGGAGTTAGTATCAATAATAATAGGTACTATGGCAGGGCAATAAAATAACTAGTAATTTCCTTACATATGCACTTTATCAACATTATGAGTTCAGACTTTTCCTTTTGTAACCTCTTTCTATTTAATAATTATTTTTCATGACTACAAGTGGTCCCAAAGAGCATATTACCACACTTCTAAAACTTTATCTTTGTCAAAACTACAGATGCTTCAGTTGTTTTGTTTGGTTGGTTGGTTTTTAAATTGTCTGATCTACTTTCATTTTGCATTTATCTATGTAATCATACTAGTAAATTTAAACAGTATGGGTGAAGTCAGGAGTCCAAGTCCACTAGTAACAATACTGTAACTTTGATTAGTATACATCAACACAGGAAATACTGTCTAATTCTAGCTTGACTCATACTCTCCAGCTACATAAACACAATAATTTAACACATATATTGAATTTATAGGCAATGTATTTATAACATATTATGGATTTGTTTTGTTACTCTTCCCGTCACTTCCAGTAGGGAACCTGGATACACACAGACCAAACAAAAAAAGACAACTCGTGCCTCAAAGAAGGCTTGCAATCTTGAAAAAGTGGGTAATAAGAGAAAGGAGAGACAGTTTTGGTCAGTAAAATGATATCAGTCGCCACCAAAAACCTAAGCAGTAACAAGATTTTGAAGCCATTATAGTAATAAAAAAAAAAGTATTGTGTTAAGATTTGATGTGATTAATTATTTTTTTATATATACACACAGTCTAGATGGATTTAAGCTGGTTTTAAAACTGTGTTTTAAACAGTAGCAAGAGTCTAGGGAACACCAATGGTAACAGAAGCTGAAGGCGTATAATATTTCACACCTACTAGGCTCTTACATGCCTCATGCACAACTGCATCTCACAGGCACAGACCTTTTGTATTACTCCTGGAACGGTAAAAACACAATTAAGTTTATGTTAACAATGCAGAGTATAATCCTTTAGTGCAACACTCCTCTTTCTGAGACAGGGAGATAACATTGCTTTGAAAGGAACTCACAGAAAATGAAGATGGAATTCATTCCGGTTTAGCCTTTCCCTACAAAAGAAGAAGCTCTAACAGGCTTAGTTACCCAGCCATGCCAAATTCAATTTGAGTACTACTCAGCATCCCTATTAACAAAAAAACAGAGAAATCAGAATTGTGTAGTTCTAATATAATTTAAAACTGCATAGATGTACTATTACTGATGTGATATTTTCCAGAGCTTTCAGGTGGATCAGATCAGAGAGCTGGACCTCATGGAATGCATGACAAAATTCAAACCCATGCTATTAGGGCCTATCTAAACCCAGCATACAATGCACAATTGAAATAGTTTCTCCAACTGAAAAATGGCGAAGGGTTTTTTTCTCCTTAAGTTTTTCTCATCTTGGATGCTGTAACTTCAGTATAGCTTCTTTTCACACACCTTTGATCTTTGCTATACGTGTAACATTTTTTAACACTGGCATTCAACCTATTTTTCAGCTGAAGATCCCTAAAAATTTCCTAGTAGAGTTGTACATTTAAGCCTAATAGAACAAATACTTCCCTATTCTCCCTTTCCTCTCCTTCCCAGCACAAAATTTGGCATTACAGAAGGGAAGTCTGACTCCCCTGATCTCACCTGACTAGCAGAAGAGTGGTGCTTCCTGGTATGTTGAACAGTGCTGGGATTCTTCCTTTAGGCCTTTTACTTTCAGTTACAGATATTCAGCATGATTAACAGCACTTAATGTTTGCACACCATACAAACAGGTTTCATACCCACGTTCCCAGTAGCGCTTCCAATAATTATTAGTAGTGCTGACACCCAACTGTACCTAGATGAATATTTACCACATACTAAGTTTCCATGTAGAGCAAAAGGAAGTATATCTGTAATATTCTTCTGTCCCTGGCACACAACTCAAAATATTAATAATTGTGTTTTCTTGTGGATTATCAAACTACAGCATAGAAATGCAGTAAGTAACAAGTTTTAAATCACTGGAGGTTTTCTGATTAACATCATAGCAATAATGCCAAAATGTTAATTCATGTAATTCATGTCTAAACCTCACCATATCACAAACCCTTGCTAAGCCACAAAATTATTTGTGTAAAAAGCAGCAAAAAATAAAAAATTCAACAAAAAATTTCCTGCTAAGAGAAATTGAGCTCTCTACATATTCTATTTATATGCAAATTCTTGCTTTTCCAACTTAGATTCAAATGTTGTCCAGAGAATACTAATACCAACTATACCTTATTTAAACGCATTGGATAAAAGTTTATAAAGGCTTTTTTTCTAGTCAATAACTGGATTACAGTATGATTGATAACCTTGGCTGTAGCTGTCTCCAATGTGTTTGCCTCACAGTTCCAATTTGAAAGCATCAGGAAAAGAATTTCCTGAAGGATCTAGCAAACCTATGCACTAGAAGAATCTGAGGATGCCATCTCCGTGATGGGTCAGCTTCTCCTCTAGATCAGGCTCAACAAGAATGAGCAGGTAATCCATTCAAGCTAGAAGACATGCACCAACGTACACAGATATGTAGAGAAAAAATGGAGTTCAAAAGTTAGATGGACGATTTTGCAGTCATATCATTAAGACTAATTTCTGTTTCTGGGCAGTGGATAAAAGCACAAAAAAATGCACTAGTCATTCATAACTTGCAGCATACATCTGGAACTCTTTTCGCATGACTTGTTGAGGGAGAAGACAGCAAATATCTGGGATGTACCAAACTCTGTTAGCTTGGCTAATTTATGCCCTTCCCAGCAGTCAGTGGCAAATGCAACTTTGGTAGAAGAGTTATTTTCAGTTTTAGCCCAAGGAAAAGCCAGAGGCTAAGACAGATGCAAGCCAATTGCTTGAAAAATGGATTAGCACAGACAGCGCTAGTCTTTTTGTAGCGTGCAGAGGCAAAGAGCAGCAATTCCAGGGACACTGCTCTGGCCAAGACAACATCAGTTAGCTCTCTGCAGGCCTGTCATTCACTGGTGCTGGAGCAGCACCAGAGGGTAATTGGCTTCCTGGGTAGTCCTGTCAGGCTGCATTCAAGTCAGGCATAGGGATCAATGTCAGCATTCACACCAAAGGCAAGCATGCTGGATTTGGTGGCTCAAGCAAAGAGATACAGACAGGAAAATAGAGTCCACATATCAACACAAAGGAGCTACCCATACATACATGTATACGCGACATCACCTCGCGGGCACAGATTCAAATCTGAGCAACCTTGCACAGTGGAAATAAGAGAAGATAGGGAGCATAACACCTCACTGGGTACAACAAACACTGATAGACACCAGACCAAGGTTTTCCTGCTCCTCCCTTGTCAGGAGTGTCCACAGACTGTACTCACTTTGTTAACAAATTTGTCTGAAAATAGGAACAAACTCCTAAGTCCCTTACTTGCTCCTAACTAATTTCTAACTTAGTCTGTGGCAGTGGGGGAAAATATATCGTACAAAGAGTGCCACCACTCAGACCTCAAACCAACCTGAATACCTTCAAACAAGGCAGCTCATGTAAAGTAGCCCCAGCATAACTGAAACATGACACATTTCTCCTGTTTTGTCCTCAGTTCTCTCTGCCTCCGCCCTCACAGGAGTAGAGAGGAAGTGGTTTGCAGTATTAGATGTTTCATAGAGCTCAGGATTTGGAAAACTGGAAAATGAACAAGCAATTGCTGTTGCCCAGAAATGTGTTGCAAGGAATGCAATAGTATCTGACATTATAAAAGCTGAAGAAAAAAAGCTGCATGACTTTTCTTCAAGGTTACTGGTAAAAGAGAGGATTTTTTGAAGATGAGAAACTTAAAATTTACAACTGTTTGTAGAAACATAATCTGGGCTTTCCTTCAGAGCAATGCTAAATACACAAACTTATTTCAGACAGACCTTAAAATTTAAACCCCTTCATTGATATTATGGATTAAATAAAGAAATTTTATATCTTCTTTCATTTTCTGCACATGAAGGTTTTCTAGACCAATAGTGATTCAGGATTTAGAAAGATTATGTCAGCTACAAGTAAACAGATTGATCATTTATGATGATTAATTGATCACTCAATTAATGAATTTATTTAATAAAAAGTGAAGGGTTAGTGCCAGAACTCACTACACTGTGGTGTCAAGACAAGGTTTTCATGAAATGTCCTGCAAAAGGTAAAAGTAGTAAATTGGCATGTTCTAACATGGAGTTGCTCCATGGGTCAGGAAAAATAAAGATAGTCTCATTGGTCTTATGTGCTGGGGATACGTGTTTAGAGATTGAGAAATACATTAAATGTTAGTACTTTAAAATTCTCAAGATATTTTTTACCTAAATTTTTTGGCCTTACAGATACACTGAAATATGCTTACTGTGTTTCATTCTTGAGGCTTTTTCTGTAGAGGTAGGACAGTCAAGGGATGACAATGATAATTCTTTTAAAAGAAGAACTTGAAACTTGCTTCAATGTCTCTTCACCCTCAACCTGCAGTTGCTGTTCAACATAAATTTCTCTAGACATTTACCCCCATTTCTGTATTTTTTGTTTCAACAGCATAGTACAAAACTTAAAAAAAGAAGATCTGTTGTCCTCTCTTTTTATCCATATGCATTAAGCTGGTATTTTCAGGACATAAAGTTGATTTTAAACAATAAGGGCTCCAATGTGGTTCAATGTAGTAAGTCACTGCTGTAGATACGGCCCTTTGTAAGACCAGCAACTAATGAAGTCAGAACCTTTCCACTTTCCAGGAAGCACAAGAGGAAACCAAGTAACCATAGTAAATATATGCGGTGGAGAGTCGGATTCTATAAAAGGAACCAAAAATGTACTGTGAAAGCCTGGGTTACTCAATTTTTTATAGTATTTTTTGCATAATAGCTTAATGGTTGCTTCACTTTTGCTATCTGTAAGATACAGATAATGATACTGGCTTTGTCTGTTACACATATACTTTGTTACTGATGAGAAGTGCTGGATAATAGCTGTGTACTATTTTATTACTGAAATGCCATTGTTTATTTCTTCCAGACTCTCTGTTACTGTGCAGAGGTAAACTATTGTCTGTCTTATCAAATGAAGATTAAATTTGTCACTGAAATTAAAATCAATATAAATGCCTTCAGCCTATTTTCAGGAAAAATTCTCATTTTAGCTTCATCAGAAGATCTGCTGGAGAAAAATATGATGTTTCTAGCACACTAATGTGATGAAATTAGAGTGGAGACTGTTCTTAAGCTCTGGCACAAAATCTGCATTGCTAGACTTGATGTGAGAACAAAGCAAAAAATCATACGTTAAGGAGGAATTGTTGTAGATATATATTTAGAATCAGAGAACAGCTGTATTACCTATCGAGAAGCAGAGACATAAAAATAAGAATGAAGCCAGTTAGAGATATGAATAATAGACATTCTTTGTTTGGCAGAAAAGAAATAATCCATTTGAATACTGGCAGAGAAACTGGGGAAATAGAAGAGAAAATATTGCATCAGTCTTGCAACCTGTCAAAGCAATGAACTTATCCAGCAAATGTTTAATTGGCCTGCCTGATATATGGAGTATCGAATACTCCATTTGTCTTCTCCCAAAAGAATGACAAACTAGTACTGTGGATTGTGCAGATATGGAGAGTAAAGTACAGGAAGGGCATGTTTTCACAGTTTTTAACCAAGAGGACTAGAAGGAATCAATTCCTATAGAGGGGTTTTAGAATTTACAAATAAGGCATAGTTCTAAAATATATTATATTTCATACTGTTTACATGCACTTCCATTGTACCTAAATAAAATGAAAGAACTGCATTGCTGGCATCCACCTTCAATACATGGTACTTAGATATTTGGATAGACACATTCTGGGAAAAGACTGAATAAATGTGGGGTTTTTCTTCATTATATATCTTCCAATTCTACCACAACATTCCCAAGAAAAAACATTAACAGCTTTGCAGCGCACCCACTGGGGTGGCTTTGGTAGCATGCTGTGTACGTATGTTTAATCTGTGGACTTTCTTAATGAGGAGGCAGAGATGGATACTGCCGTGATGCAAAGCACATGGTGTTTTGGAAGCTGTGCAGGGATGAGCCAGCTCAACTGACATCACTCTACACTTGTGAAAGGACAGATTTACAACTCTCTCTGCTGTGCCTGTGCCCTTCGAAGTGAAAGATAGGACATTATGTAATGTGTGAAGACCATTACACATTGATCATCACATGAAGAGCATGTTATTTTACTTTTCAGAGAGTAAAAAAGAATACAAGCAACACAGAAAACAAGACAGTTCAGTACATTTCTTAAAAAAACACAAGAGTGCTTAAGTGCTTTGGAGGAGCTTATTTTGTATATGGAACTGAGTTTATAGGAGCTCAGGCTTGGTAAACTCAGTGACTTAGATGCATACAAACACTGCTCAACCTGTTATGAGAGCTGAAGGGATGGCCCTGTGAGGAAGAAGGTTTGTTTTCTTCTTAAGTAATCACTCTGGTACAGAGCATTTACACTTCTACTCAGCCACTTGCTCAAGCTCTTGCTCAGGTTCTTTATTATCACTGGTTAGAGGTCAAATTCAAAGAACAGAGAAGGAAAAATGTCTGGAAATAATGGTGAATATAGTGGGTTTTAAAAATTTTTGGACATAATGACATTTAAATGTTTCCCTTTTTCCTGACTTATCAAGCAAAGACAGGAATACTCCATGTACAGAACATTTTAGGAAAATAATTCATTTGAATGTGGCCTATTTTCTTAGGCAGAGATTGATATATCCATAAAATATACTTGAAAATCACCCATGTTTCCTCTCATGCTACCCACTACAGATTTTATTCCTAACAAGCACATCTTAACACTACATCAACATGCTATTTTTTTCCCTTTCCAAACGAAGCACATTGCCAGCAGTCAGCTATGACTCCCCATACCCTGTACTTGAGTCTCTATGACAGCAAAGCATGAGCCAGTTGCAGGAAAAGACATATTTTACAGCAGTCTTACATTTCCATGTTAAAGCATCTTGCTGCCAAGGTTTTAACCCACAGACTGGCTGACAGCCCATCCAGAGCCACAGCAGCCACAGCAAGGTTTGGAAACCAGCTCTTTACATCTTGCAACAGGGAACGGATTCAACAACAGCTAGACTTCATTCAGTGTTATAATACTACAATGCAAAGATTTACCCGATTCCTGGACAGAATATGACCCTAGAAATCATACTTAAATTTCTCAAGAAAATATTCATAGTCATTTTGGTTTGGTTCCTAATTAGCTCAATGCAGAGAAGTAGCAGGGCACAAACTGCCTCCATACCCCGTATGTTCACACTGTCACTTTCACCTCATGCAAGTCTCAACCTGGTGAACTTAAATGGGCCTTTAACTGTTCCTAGAACTGCTCATCTTCCAGAAGCCTGTCAGTTCCACTCCACTAAGGAATTAATCTTAAATTAATCTGTCTTCTTGCTGAATGCTGACTGCATTCTTCAACATGTGTATCTTATTCACTCATGCAGAGAAACAGCTTAGTCACTACAGATATTATCATTCCATGTCTGAATTATAGAGGGATAAATTACCAATTCCTGGATATCTATGTGTCCTAGACAAGCTTGCACATGTTGGCTATCCTTGTGCAGGATGTCCCACAGACCCATCACTTCCAAACCTGCTACAGTTAACAGGCCTGGTCCACGGTATTTTTTCTTCAGATAAATGTAAGGGGTAGGCTGTCTAGCAGTAAAGCATGCAGTCAGTCTCAAGTCAGTAAAAGACTGGCCAACTACATGTTCCCACCTTACTAACAGCTGGCTTGGCCACCTTTCTTCCCTGCCTGAGCAGCTTATGTGCTTCTGCTTTCCAGTTTCAGAAAGCATGTGCTCACTGTGACAGAATTGTCTCTCAACTCAAGAGTAAATGCTTTTCTTCTTAAATCAGGGCTAATGACAATACCCATGGATTTTATAAACTCTTTTCCCCTCTCTCTTTCATTTCCATTAGTCTTCAGTATTTTCTGGAACAATTTCAAAAGCAGGATACCTTGCTAGGAGATGGAAGACCTCCTGACAGGGTAAATGGAGCCTTGAACTCTCTGCCCCACTTACCTGGAGACTGCATAACCACTAGAACACTATACAAATATCAGTACTTGGGCTTAGAAGACAAACGGAGAGCTTTTCTTGTTTCTTGCAAAGACGGGCTGCCACTCTCAGAAGTGCATTGCACATGTTGGATCCTTAGGCAGTTAGGTCTCTTCTTGCAGCCCTTAATTGACCAGCTAATCTCCAGAAAGAAGTAAGATTTCCCACACACAGTGAACATTGCTTGTTTTGTTTCTCATTTTCAGGTAACTCCCAGATCCACAATTGGGCATTTGGGATTGCAGATTGCAATTTAAGTACTAATAGTAAACAACTAACACAAGGCTTTAATTCCCCTTAGGAATTAGAAAGCTACAAATTTGTCATGAAAAGACTGAGTTTGTAGGTGCTTTGTAGGGTGAGTTTGTTAAATACTAATGTTGACAGCAAATGTTGACTTGCTTCAAAAACTAAATCTGCTTCTGCAGCCCATGTATCACATCTGAGTTTTCCAATTTTATGTCAGTTGTAGAAGTTTCTCATAGTTCAGTGCATTTGGGCACATTGTTTGGCTCTGAATGAGCCCCCAAAACCACTGACACTTCCATGAACCAGGTCCTTTCAAAGGCCTGTTATTTAACTGAACTCTATTGCATAACTCGTAGTGCCCATTTCCCCTCTTTTCCATTATTGGTAAACCAAAAAGTCACAAATCCTTGTGCCCCACAATAATCTCCACTTCTGCTTGGTTATGCCAAAAGCTGCAGATTTTCCACATAGTATATGCTTCTCTTCACATGATTTAGCTAGGCTTTTTCTAAGCATCTGTGTAGTATAAACTGTCTGTAAAAAAGGAGGAAGCATATCTTAATTTTTACCTACTCCTGGAGGAGAAAACTAACAAAAGACAGCACATTCAGCCTCCTCCTCTCATATAAATGCAGTAAGAAGGGAAAAAGCAACAACTTCCTTTATTAGTCACATCAGTTTTGCTGAAGTAAGAAGACTGAAAGTTGTGGGAGAAAACTTTTGGTGTCATTCATACAGCTTTTCCACAGGAAATATGGGCTCATCAATTGATTGTTTTTCAGCTTAAGATTTAAATATGGGTGATTTCACAAACACCAGCTCATACAATTTCATTTAGATCTGTAATGCACCAGTACTCAAGTATTTGCAAAATGAATCTCTTTTCTCTTTTTCTCACGGTTTTGTTTTGTTTTGTTTTGTTTTTTTCCCATCCCCATGTTGTATCTGCTTTTTTTAAGCCTAGTTTCCAGGAGGAGAAGGAGCAAAGCAGAGAGGAAAAGGTGATGTTGCATGCAGAGACTGTCTCGTAGCCTCAGCCACAGGCCTTGGCCCCACTTGGTTGCTATGTCTTCCCAACCTTATTGTCTGAAATTAGGTGCTATCCTCTTCAATGGCGTGTCAGAGGAAGAAAAACAGCAGAGAGGAGAGTAAGACTGTGGAGCTCTGCAGAGTCAGAAAATCACTGCTCTGATAAGCAACATGACAAGCCTGAACTCTAGTTTGCTATCACATATTTTCTCACTATCACAAAAGGAATCTTATTTCTGGTTTTAGAATAAGGACCTTTCATATCTGAACTTAATATCAGAAATGTGTTACATTATGAGTGCATAGCAACAGCTTATTTCATGCTCTTCAAATCTGTGGACAATGAACTTACAAGTTATAGTTTACAGAACAGTCTATAGGCATATTATGTTTATTACTTACTGTTCCATGTATAAATGTGACACAAATCACTAAGAAAATCATTGCCAAAGGAAGTGGCAAAATAGCAAAGTGATTTGCAATCACATATGAATGAAATGGCTGTGCTCCTTGAGCCCAATGGGATGTCTAAATTCCAGGAAAAAGTATAAGGTAATTTACTGATGATATCTAACATACAGCAACACCATAAAACCGCTAGCCTTGGAGTAGGCTCATCTTGCATTTCTTAGAAAACTCAGATATTAGAAAACTTGGAAAAAGACAGGATACTTCTACTGCAAGATGCACTATATAGCCAAGAAATGGGCATCTTGAAATCTCACACAGGGATCTGGAAGCCATACATTTGGCATTACAGTGAACAGGAGTACTTGCTGGTGGTCTACAGAGAGCTGATTAGTCACAGCATGCTTCTTCCTCTGTATTCAGCTATTAAACAACATTTAATGAGTTAAACTCATATTAAATATTCATCTGATATTTATTGTTCCATGTAAGCAATTGCTGCAATTGCCACAGGAATATTATTCTGTTGCCAGAAAAAGCATAATGATCTATGCAACGGCAAATGAGCTGGGAAGTAAGCCCATGAGGCTCTGTTGAAACATGGATTTGTGAATATTTTGTATTACCAAACCCTTTGGCCAGGTTGGCTCAACATGACTGAGCATTTCACACTTCGCAGGTGTCTGACTGAAGCATTGTAAAGAGGCATCATTTTTGCAGGGTGACCTATTAGCACTTTCTGAACATCATTCCACCCAGAAACACGTCTCCACAGACATCCACCAACTCTTGATCTTCTAGTTCTTCTCATCAGTAGGCTTCGTTTCTTCCTTATATAAGCACTATCCCCACACAGTTCAACACTTGGAATTATAATCACTTCTCAGAGATATGTAAATGCCAGTGTGTGGCCTCCTGAATATCTAATTATTTCAATGGAGTTTTGGATGCTCAGAGTACTTTTGATGACAAGCTGCTTCCAGTATGGCATTATGTCTGACTGGAGGTGGTAGCCTCTCTGAAACATCCAGACATGGAAAATTCAGTTGAAAACAGCTGTAACAGACTCTCAAATTTTTGGAAACAGGTACTGCTCCTTTCTCACAAAGGTATATGCCTCATACAATGTCAGGTGCAGGAGACTGTCTCCCCAGTTTTGAAATCCTCTTGAATACTGCCATTCTGAGTGTTCCTCTGGCTCTAGTGTTACTGGATTAGTTTTGCCCCAGGAACCAAACCTTTTTCATCCTAAGTAACTTGAAATCCTTTAAACGTGGAATATTCTAGAGTGATTCGGAAAAAACCGAAAGTTTTTTTCCCTTGTGTATTGAAGATGTTTCAAGTAGGCTGGCTGCCTATACAATAATAACTTCTGTTTAGAAATTTTTAAAGTGTTCTAAACTTCAATTTGGCATGCAAGTAACATCTTTTTTTTTTTCAAACTAGCACCCGCTAACACGTTACCTGCTCTGAAATTCCCTGTCATTGCTAGGAAAGTCACCATAACGTCACTGTCAGGCATCTGCATTTTTAGTTAGGTAACTACTATTTGTGGGGAGAAGAAGGGCTTGCCAGAAAGGACAAAGTTCAAGAACACAACATCCCCCATTAGCATAGTTCAGTTCCAGTCAAAATAGCTTTTTTATTTCCTTATTTAAAATTAAAAACACTCAAATCAAACCCATATGTCCTGTGTTTATTTATTCATTTATTTACTTTTTAGAAGCACAATGTGATGTAGGAATGGTGAAAAACAGTTTGAAAGCTCTGAGCAAAAAGCCTTGATCCCAGTGTAAAAAATGTTTTTTTCTCAACCAAAACACTAGAGGGAAAAAAAAAGCTAATAAACAGTATACACTCAAAATAACCAAAAAACAAAAAAAATCAAAAAAACTTAAGTGCTTCTAAACACTTTCTATGTGTTTCTACCCTGTATTGTGATTCTAACTGAATGCAGCTGCTTTCTCCTTTACTTATTGAAAATGCAATCAGCAATGAAGTTAATTTGTGTCTGACCAAGGCTCTTACAGTAACTGATTACTTACAGATGCCAAATCTCCAAGTGAAATTTTTGCCACCTGTTTTCAATTTCAGGTTTGGCAGTTTTGTATTTCCACAGCTTACTGACCTCATGCAGGGCTATACCATCTGTTGCTGTATTCTCCATTCTCAATCACCAGCTTCCACAGGACATCAACAACATCAGAATAGCTTTATCATGAGCTTTCCTCCTTCATGAAAGGAGGTGTACAAAATACTATAGCCTGGAAGTATCAAAACCGTCTTCCACATCAAAAAGAAGCTGCAGATGAAGCACTGATTACTTTTCTTTAGTAAGTGGTTTCATTCAGGGTGTGAATAGGGTTTATTTATATGTCAAATTAACCATCTCAAGATGTTTCCATGTATTTTGCAGATCAATTTTTACTGTATTTTTATTTGGATATCCATTATCCAGCATAAACATTTTGTATGGCCTGAAGTTCTTTAGGAGATCCTATTCAATTAATGGAAACAGTGCTGTTAACATTAAATTTATGTACTAGAAAATATAACAGTTTAATCCATTTTAAAAGGGCAAGAAATACACTTGGGAAACAAACAGAGTTTGTTGGTAATAAAGCAATGACCAGATATACAGAATATTTCAAATTTTCCACGAATCTGCAAAGCATATTTTGCTAAACAGTTTTGCAAAACATTTTTCTATTTCAGAGTGAGACTTGTTTTCCAAAATACATCACCAATATTGTTAAAGCCATGACTCATCTACCAACTAATTCCAACATGTATTCTTATAATGATTACTAGATGGTATGTGTAAGAGGAACCAGCTCTGGAAAAAGACCATTCAGTTATCCTGTCTGTAAGTCACACCACAAACCTGTAGGGGATGCTGTGTGTATTAAATTCATACCACATTTTTCATTTTGGACACTTTCCCCTACAGAAATCCCAGCTGATACCAACCCACACAGTGTATGGTTGGTTAATGTCATTCTTTTTTGCTTGTATGATCATAATGGCTATTTTCCTTTGCTGTTGACAAGACATCAGATTGTAGATGCTCTGCAAATGCAGAAGAGAAAGAAGACAGAGTTGCAGAATCACAGAATTGCCTAGGCTGGAAAAGACCTTTACAATCATCAAGTCCAGTCATTAACATAACACTGACAAGTCCTCGACTAAACCGTAACCCTAAACGCTATGTCTACATGACTCTTAAATACCTCCAGCGATGGGGACTCTACCACTGCCCTGGGCAACCCATTCCAACGCCTGATAATCTTTTCAGCAAAGAAATAGTAATACCCAATCTAAACTTCCCTTGACACAACTTAAGGCCATTTCCTCTTGTCCTATCACTTGTTACTTGGTTGAACAGACTGACCCCCACCTCTCTATAACCTTCTTTCAAGTAGTTGTAGAGAGTGACAAGGTCTCCCCTCAGCCTCCTTTTCTCGAGGCTACACAACCCCAGCTCTCTCAGCTGCTCGTCACAAGACATGTGCTCTAGACCCTTCACCATCTTTGTTGCCCTTCTTTGGACACACTCTAGTACCTCAATGTCCTTCTGGTTGTGAGGAGCCCAAAACAGAAGATAGTACTTGAGATGTGGCCTCACCAGCACCCAGTACAGGGGTAAAATCACTTCCCTGGTCCTACTGGCCACACTATTCCTGATACAGGCCAGGATGCTGTTGGCCTTCTTGGCCACCTGGGCACACAGGTGCTGTCATATCTGTCCCATCCCAGACTGTCCCATCCTTCCTGTTACTGCATAAAGAGTTAATCATGCACTAAATCAGGCTGTGCTCCAAGACACCCCGAGTATCTTCCCTCTCCTTGGGTGGCTCAGCAGCAGAGGAAATAGCAGAGCTCTGGGAGAGGAGGTCTGAGGCAGATGCTCCTTCCACAGCTTTAGAGTTGGATATGAGGCATGGAAAGGCAGGACCTCAGGCATCAAGGGCAGAGCAGACATGGATCACAGATCATGGACAACTCACTTAGGATGGGAGAAAGAGGGAGTGGGCTGAGAGATACTCACTTAAAAGAAGTCTGGAAATAAAAGGAAGAAAATTATGACTATTTGCTAAGATACCAAAGCCCTTAAAATGATTGTTTCCCCATTTCAACACCAACCACAGAGATTTCAATACAGTCTTCTCCCTACTGCAAGAAATTATGGGTGTCCTCATCCCATTCCCCAACTCATGAGGCAATTGAAGCTCTTCCCTCCTCTCCAAAAGAAGCTTCTGAGCCGTTCCTCTCAGGTCCAGTAGAGGCAAGAGACAACATAAGACTAAAAGGAATGCTCCAGCCAGCCACCTCTCTTCCAAGCCTGTCAGGCTGTGGTTACAGCTCTTGTGCTGATGCTGATAGACATAGAACCTTTTATTCTTTGTAAAAATTTGATTAACCTTCTGCCATATCATTTGCTATCACTCCATCTCTAGAAGAGTGAGGGTGACTTTGGCATCATTCTAAAGCCACTGGAGTTTTTATGTCTCTTGCTTAAAGAACTCTGCCAGGCAAAAATTAGACAGGACTGTGGCCCACTTGCTGCGATGTCCTCTGACCTCAGTTAACACTGACATAAAACTAGAAGTATGCTGTTGACTGAAGCACAGCTATTCCCATTGTAGAGGAGTGCATCTGAGGTCAGGATCTGACTCAAACTGCTTGCCAAAGACCGCAAAATATTATGAAAGAATGGCTAACAGAAGCTACCCACACCCACTGAGCCATGGATGTTTCAGCTGAGAAGCAGATGTTTTAAGGGTCAGTACTTCTGTAATAAGTAAACACATTTATTGTAATGTAGAACACTGAGCTAATAATATAAATACCAAGTAGGACACTTGAAATACCATGCAAACAACATACATCTGAAAAATAACAACAACAACTGCTTGTTTTTCACCAGAAAGATCACAGGATCAGCAGCTGTTTACTGCTTCAGCAGAGCAATTAGATGTTTAGCCAATGTTTCCAGTAAAGCCTGCTCCCATCCATCCCATTTCTAATAATCTGTGACATTTTTTCCTGGGATCTGATATTCAGAGAGCTTGCTGTCCAGAACACTAGCCGAGTTACTCTCAGAGCAAGGCCAAGAGACCACATGCTCTGCTTTTCAGATGCAGTTAGCTAAAACTAATTCTCTTCGTACTTTGCAAAGACCCCCTGTTTCTTACTCAGCAGTATAATTGTAGAACACAAATAAGGAAGTTTCTGAAGACTAAACATTTTAATTAGAAACAAAAAAAAAGCCCTGCCAGAAAAAGAAATCTTTGCATTTACTTTTGTTTCTGTTATTTGGGTAAATAAAATACACTTCTATGACAGCAGCTAAGCTTTCAGTCAAGAAGATACCCACACAGACTCAAGATCATACCCACACAGATTCAAGAACAGACCCACTATTTGGACTTCTGCTGACTTTGGTGGGCTCTGGGCCAGCTCTCATTAAAGCAAATAAAGTCTCACTTTTACCAGGGCTGCTGCTTACCTGGATGCTTGTGCAAGTTCTCTGTAAGCTCCCACCCTTTCAGAGGGAAGCCACAGAGCCTTGTTTGGACCATTAGCAGAAGCCTGAGCTGCAAGTCTGGAATACCAAACCAGGGCGATGAAAGGGTGTCAGTCACAGGGGGGCTGCCTGTGCCCATGTTCACCCCTGTCATGGGGGTGCCTTGCTCCAAAATCCCCCCATCTGTCAACTTCAGACCTGTCTACTGACCCCCATCTGGTGTACTGGGTATGCTGGAGGGTTAGAAATGGGCACAGAGCCCACATCACAGTCAAGGAGAGACTCTCGCATTCACTGCACTGTCTTTTCAGACACCTTCAAAACTGCAAAAATACTTAAACGTGCTCAAATTGTGAGAGCAATGTTCTCCCTAGTCCAGTCTAACTATTGCATCCACACAGACATTTTGTATTGTTCTACATGCCAGCTATTTTGTTTTTATTTTTCATTTTAGTCAACATGTTAAAGCAAAAGCATAATTCACTCTTTTTTTTTTTTTCAAGAAACAAGGTGGCTAAAGATTACAGTGAAAATATTTGCAGATATACATGCAAAGTTTTGCTAGTATATCTGAAGCTTTGCAGACAGGTCTCCTCCCTCCTATTTCCTTGGGCATGTCTGTTCAACATTTTAGAACAAAGGCCTTACCTACTGTTCCATAGAACTCCTTTTCACAAGTTAGAGCTTCCACACCAAACAGTGAAGCTACTGCAAATTTTGGAGGAAAAAAGGAAGAACTTGCATATAGAGCATTATCTAGAATTGTACTGGTTTATTTTCCTCTTTGAACATAGTTTCTGCCTATTTATTTATTTATTTTTAAACCAAGAACATACTCTTCTGCATGGATGAAAATAATTCTGTCTTATGCTTCCACAGTCTGTAAAGGTACACACATGTTTCTGATAAACTGGAGGTTCTTTCTCTGTCCCTGAAGTAAGAAATGTGAATACAAATGTTCATAAACATGGGTCAAGGTTAGAAAGCTGAGGAGCTAGACTGACCCACCGAATTTAGAAAGGGAATTGGGTAAAGTCAGATACCAGGATGAAGGGAGAAGTTTTTCATCAGAGCATCAGCTAGCACTCCCTGGTAAAGGGCAAGCAGAGGGGGAACAGCTCAGGTAAATATCTCATCACCAGCTCTGTATCTGGATTTAAAATCAGGTCTACATTAAAAAACTGCTTGCAGTCTTTCATGTTACTGACCTTCTCCAAAGGTTTATTCCTGATGTATTCTAGCTCCTTAATGTGGTTTTATCTAGACTTCCCCCTTTTGTCTACTGATTGGAGAAGTTTTCTCAAATAGGGTTCAAATGCCATACTATTAATGTAGAAATCAAAAATGCTGCATTTTTTGAGTTCAAGCTGTGAGGATTTACACAGTTTTGCACCTCCACGTTGCAGCTCTGAGTTAGAAAAACACAGATAATGAAAAAGGCTGTAACAGATACATGGTTGACTTGCTTATTTTCATTGGCTAATAATATAAAATGGAAAAAATAAATAGTTTTAAAAAACAACTTGAGATTTAAAACACAGTTGGACAGAGATAGACACATAGTTTAAAAGCATAAATTATCTGTCAGCTCTGATGATCTCTATTAGAATGTGGAACAGAAACATGACTACATTGAAACAGTACAGTGTGGGCTACCAAGAAAGATTTAATTAATGAGTGTAGTCACTAATTTCAGTTGTATCTCTCTAATTCAGGGTGAGGTATGCTATTTGCACAGCAAAAGCACAGAGGCCTGCAGGACAAGACCAATGACTGTGATAGCGGGCTTCCACCAAACAGCTTTGCTCATGCTCTGCTTCAAATAAAGCAAAGGTACAAGCAGAGCGAATTCCATTCCCTTAGGAGGTCTAACCATCCTAAACCATCCCTGCAAAAATTATATAATGCAATAACCTTGTATTATTCCTTTGAACTTTAGATTTCAGTGAATAAATAACTTAAAATAATACACATAAACCAAGCAGCTAACTTCAGCTTCTTAAGGAGACCTGGATATAAGCATTCAGTGAAATACAGATCATTAGTAAATGGAAAGCTTGTGACTGGGCAGAACAACAAATAAAGAAGTTAAATCATTTGGATTTTCATTCAATATGAGGAAATTACAAACATATTAGAGTTATATAATAGGGCAACAAAACTGCTTTTAGTAAATTTCTTCTTCATTTAACTGCTTTTTATGTACAATTTCTCCCTTGTGAAAGGTAGAGGTCTGGTTGCCTTTTTAAAATACATTGAGAATATGGAATCTAATCTTCATTCATGTCTGTTAGCTGTATTTTTATCACGCAAGATTTTGTGTATTTTAAAATATTTTCTCCCTACTTTGGTTAAGCAATTAATCTAGATTATGTAAATTGACTGCCTATTAAATAAGCTCAAGAATGCATGGGAAAATCTTTCAGGTTAATATCTAGTTCTCAGCTGTGTTTTAGAAAATATTTCAAACAATATTCTCCAGGATGCAAAACCTCTCCAGCAAGCTAAGCAAGTTTTACCAGTAATTATGTCATTAATCTTCAGTGTGACTTCAGTGATTGTGTGAATTCCACAAGTGTCAAAATGTCTAATTATATTTATACATTAGCCTCTCTAATGTTGTAAAATACCTAACGAGAAACAAAGATCTGGCACAGCAGAAGGAAAATTCAGTGCATGCAGAGTATCAGCATAAGATTTACTCTCCAGATTTCCAGATGTAGAAGAGAGGATATAACATGGCAACTACTACTGCAGTCTTAAATCTCAAGTGTATTAAAAAAGCAGTCAGGCTATTATGAATAATACACCACAAAGAGAGACAAATTAATACAGAGATTCTGCTATTTTAAAAGCAAAGACAGCAACACTCCATGAACTCCACCAAGCACTTTGTTACCATTCCCAACTTAAGGAAATTGTTGCTCTAATAGACAGCTGCATATAGTCCTAAAATTACCTAAACCCATTTTCTATCTCTTCTCAATCATTTACTCTACAGAGACAGACAAGTTACTGGTTTTTTTTGTCTAATTTTGGGGTGGAAAACAGTTCCCCGCTAAGTATTAGTGTCTCTTGGCCTGGTGGAAGTGTTGGGAGGCATTTTATACCCTGAAAAATAAGGGTGAAGGATACTGAAAGTACCCAGACTCAAGATATTTCCATTTTCTGGCATATCTCTTGAATTTGAACCAGCAGTAGCACATGTATGAGTGTACTCTAATGAAGGTGAGGATTCTTGGGACATACAATGAGAGTAATAGCATTTGCCATGAACATTAATTATCTCTAATATTAGCTGGGGGAAAAAAAAGAGCAAAATTATTTTAGATAATATAAAGGAAGTATTTTATCTACACTCTGCCTTTTCTAGCTTTCAAAATAGGTTTGTGTTTCAGCATATGAAAATGCAGATAGGCAAACCATCAAGTGCATAACCTTCACTCTCCCATGGCACTTCCACAAGTCCGAATAATGGAAATATATAGCAAATATCTGGAACTTTACCAGCTCTACATGTCCTGCATTCCACAGAACTACAGCAAGAATGCAAACAGTGTTAAAAAACAAGGCCAAACTTGCCAAAGGGCTAAATCTCCACTGATTGGATAAACTCCCTAAAATGGACAACACTTCTGCAAAAGGAAATGCAACCTGAAGGCAAAGTTCCATGAGCATGTGGCAACTTTCTTAACACTCCAGGGAATATGTGGATAAGCACTTCCATCACAAGAAAATACTTATAGACACTATAGGTAGAAAAATAAACAAACACACACAAAAAAATCAGTGGTCATATAAAATATTTCCCAGTTTTTTTTTAATCACCTGGCTTTTATTATTTTTTTTTTCAGAATATAAGTGCTGAATTTTTCTTCCCAATTTTATCTGGAGATAGTATTTTGTGAGCTATCAAACCAAGTCAGACTGTGAAGTTCAGTCCTACAGGTAAACTAGCAGCGCTGTCAAGAGCTACATAGATCTCCCTGCAAAGCAGTATAAATCTTAATTTCTAAATGCAACTGACTGAAGAGTGAATATACACTGTGAGATCCAATACAGTCAATTGTTGTTAACAAACTACTTATCAGTGATGGTTTAATATCATCAGGATTTTCTAAAGCATCTCAGTTCCTCTGATTAATAATGGTGTCTTTATGCACTAGACTGACTCAAGTAAATCCCTGGTGTGACTCAGATGTGAGGCTACAGATTACAAACATTTCCCTATCTCTTCAAAATATCTCTACAAGGGAAAATTAAGCACATTTCTCACTCTAAAAGAAACGGTGCTATGCTCTCAAAACAAGAATGCAGCCTTGCAAGTAGATTGCTGCCTCTTTCATTCATGCCTAAAGGATATGTTAAGAACATGGGAAGGCCTCTGCTGAGTTGCACTGTCAGCACTAATTGCTGTTTCATGAAGATACATCAAAGAAAAAACTAGAGACTAATGGAGAGAGTGATTCACTGACAGTTTTTTGCCAGGCAAAGTATTTCAAAAGAAGCTTCTGGAATTATACCAGATAGGATAGAAAGGGGAACCTTTTACACCTCCTTATACGCTACCCTCAGTGAATGTAGTGCAGTCCTCACTGGCACACTGTCCAGTGATATAAAACAACTCTAGTTTCAAATACCTGGAGAACTTTACATTAATAATATAATGAAAAAAGTTTACTCAGGATGGTAATCATTCTGAAAAGTAAAATGGAAATGGTATAAATGTCTCTTAGTGTTTTAAGATCAGGAAAGTTTCCTGTCACCCTGTTTGATTTATTATTAATTTTAATGCATTTCTAAAGAGAAGCAATATTTTTCTAGGTTCACCTAGAAAATATCATCAAAATAATGCAATCATACAATACTATTGTTAATATTTTATTTTTCACCTGGTTGTCTTACTTTCATTTCTGTATCTGAGGAATACTTTCCTATCTTCTACCTGCAAAAGAGTCTAACTTGACCATAACCATTTTCTCCTACTGGAACAGACTAATGTTGCTCAACATGAAGACATCTTTTAACAAATAAACTTTAAACTAATCTATTTTAGCTTTTTATATTAAAAGGAAGTGCATGGAATATAATAATACTAGTCATTCAAGTCATAAAAAGAAAATAATTATACTAATCCAAAAGTAATGGAGCCCTTTGAAAACAAATGTAATCTACTACTAACTGTGAGAGCCTATAAGATTGGCTCATTAAATAGCAACTTGGCTCATACCAACTTTGGGATTAGGCAGAAATAATAATCCACTGCAGTCACAGAAATTTTTACTCATTTACTAAAATGACCTCTAAATATGTTTGCAATACCGTAATCAAGAAATTCTGCAAGCTGTGAGATGACATTTTTAATGTACCACTCCAACTGAGATTAAAAGATCTTTTGCTGCCTTTGGTCCTGCCTTTCTCCTGCTCCCTTTCCTGCATGTGGCTGTGATGTGGCTGCATGTGGCTGTCCGAACAGGGGCAGAAGTACAACAGCAATCAGGGATTTATTTTGATGCTCACTTCTGCATGCACACAGAGGAGGAATTAGTATGCAGGACCATTCAGACACTCAAGAGACAGCACACTTTGCCTTCCCTCTGGTAGGGAGGGAGGAGCATTACCAGAAGCAATACAGATATTAGTCACTAAGACCACTGAGGCAGTCTTATGTCCAGAATAGTCTTGGACCTAAAGATCCTGTGTCCAGCTGATGGGAGAAAAGAAGGGTGTGGGTTGCACAGACATCTGCAATGCTGGTATACTCCGGCATTTTATTTTAACATCCTGTTTATCCTGGCCTTAATTTTAGCTCATTGCTAGGTAATGATGCAAGATGAAGCAAGAGCAACATGCAACAAAATTTCTAGGCAAAGCAGGTTTTCCATTTTCTCCTTGCAGCTCAAGAGCCCCTTCTGTTCTAACCTAGTAATCACACATCACGAGAACATTATGGCATAGACAGGTGACCTTCCACTGCAGTCTTTACTCCAGGATCTCCCAATAAGTTCCTATTTTCTATTGCCACTACAGAGGACCTTGACTTCTTCAGGCTACATATCGAAGTACCTAATACCCCTTTATTGTACTGTTTTTAGTTTAGTATAAATCACATAGTACATTTTTACTGATTAAAATGTTGAGAAAAAAGAGAAGAAGTGGAGAAAATGATGGAATTTATGACTACAAGGGTAAAACTCTCTTTTTGAGCAAGTCTGGCAGAAAGCATTTCTCTCTTGCTTCCACTCTTCTTTTCTCAAATAGAAAAAAATAACATATTTTCAGGATACAAGTATCTATTCTTGTTGCATAAAAATAAAGGCGGTTTGAAGAGTTGAAGGACTTTGCAAGTTAAAAGCACCAGAGGCTGCAACACAAACCATGCTTAACATGGGAAAGCTAATAACAAACTACCCTGAGCTGGACAAGGTGATAAAGGAGCAGAACTGCCATCGGCACTGTAAGGTCTGTGGACAGCTGTTTATTTGCACGCAGCAGCCAGGAGGCAGTGGGACACAGCACTGCAGGTGCTTGTCCTGGTCAAGACCCAGCCTGTTAGGATGGCTTTCCTTGCTGCTGGCAATCCTCACAACCCTGGGATAATTGTGGTTCAGGGAGATGCAGTCCAGGCAAGCCCCGAGCCCCGTTCTGCCACTGCCCGTAACTGCAGGGCCAGTGCGGGGTCATGTATGAGGGCATTGAACTACCAGCTTTGTGTTCTCTGAGCTGCCTGTTATTTTGACTTTTAATACGGTATTTTCCTGTTTAGTCTCTCAGAGGATAATTTTAAGAGAGAATCAAGACATTTCAAATGAAAGTGCTTAATAAAGTCTCAAAATAAGAACATATAAAAGTGCTTGTCTCAAATGCAAACTCATACAGCACAGCAGGGCTGTGCTCCATATCCATAGTCACAATCACATTCTCAATATAGGTTTCTTCACGCTAAAGATATGGGTATGCAACCCATTTGCAGATCTTCTGGACCATGCCTGAGTAATCAAAGGTGCATTTTCTGGTTACTTGTTTTATTTTCCTGCTCTTGCCCTTTATCATCACAGCATGTGACAATCCCGGAAATGGCAATGTAATTGGTGGTGTCTAACAGGCTTTTTGGCTTCTAGACATGACGTTTTCTGCCATCATACTGTAATTTGTACACATATGATTATAACTTTTCAGAGAGCAACTTACAGTATTAGTAAGAGGCAGAAGATAATGGGCAGTGTTTCCCAAAATAGCAGTCAACACTGACTGAAGGAAATGTCTTGGCTGTGCTGATGCCTTAAGCTCACGTCTGCTAGGGTGTGGAAAGAGATTAATATTTCCTCCACTTTATATTAGGAAGTAATTAAATCAAAGGCATGCAGTCGAATTCAGCTCTCAGAATCATGGGATATATTCCTTTATACACCTCACTGTTTCACAGGAGAGAATGGAATGCCCATTTTAACAAAACAGCTGTAATACAGCTTTCTACACAGGAATTTCATACCTAGACTAGTCTAACCCAGGCACTAATTTGCCAGATTAACCCTGCTGTGAACAGCTTCTCCTCCATAAGTATGTTTTAAGTGCATCTGACTGAAACCAAATGGATGCAGTACAATTTCTTCTTTCATCTCAATAGAAGTAGACCATTTTCCAGGAGAAATTCTGCTTCTAGAAAGCAGAATTCATCAGGCTCAAATTAAAGGCCAATGCCAAAAGCAGGCTCTAGTACTGGTCATGTAACTTTCTCTCCAAGTACCACTATCTCTGCCAAGTCTAATGAAACAGAAGACAAATGCTGCAGAATGTACTTCCCAGGACTGTGCACTACACTGCACATGAAGTAAAAGAACTTAGAAGCAAATGTGTAACTGCACCATGACATCTGCCATAACACTTATTTGTTGTCAATTATATAATATAGATATAAACAGAGAAAAGATAACATCTGTGAGCGCTACAACAGGAATCCAGCATTCAGGAAGTCTTAAGGACTTTGTTTACTTTCTGTGAAATCAGCAGTAATTTTGGTTTTGACAGTAGTGGACATATAACTGAGGACAAAAACTTATTTCAAACTGCAAAATAGCTGCTGACTGTGCTGGAAGAAAGATGAATTTTTTAAAGAAGCCTGTATTGTAATGGTGGGGCATTTTCTTGGGGTGATTAACTGTAGTATACTAGGCATCAGGGTAGTAAGATAGCATAGCTTATACAATGATTACATATATAGATGAATTAGGTTAGTGTGAAGTATTGTAGCTACACCATATTGCTTTTCAAGATCAAAGCGTAAGTGGCTCTGCTGCTTCTTCAGTTAACTAGAACTTTACCTGACTTGTATAGGGGGCTACCCAGCGCCAATGTCCTTCAAGAGTTTGAATGTTATAATAGATGTATCTATCCCCTTGGATTTTATAGGGATTTTTTAAATTAAAAAATAGGTCCAAATATGTGTGCTATCAACAGACACAAATTTGGATCTGCATCTGCTGCTCCATTGACAATTTACTCTGAAGTGCCATACACTGGTTTTGTTGAAGTTAATAAGAATTTTCAGTTAATTTAACAAGACCTGAATTTGTCTTCCACGTGTTGTTCTAACCTAACGAAGCAAATATATTAACTACCTGACTGTTCCAAGATTTCATCTAGTAAATGTGTTTGGAAAGATGAGGATGGACGGACATTCTGGGGACTAATTAGTGACCACATTGGGAAAACAGTCTAATTCCTCTTGATTCAAAGATGTTTTACTGAACTGAATTTTATTCTACTTTTAGAAAACAAAAACCAGAACTTACAGAATGAGAGGGAACCTCACCTCACATCTACCAGACTTTTGTCTCTTGACACTGACTTTTTTGACCACTTTAAATTATTTTCTCCAAATTGCCCTCCAAAGGGAAAGGGCATTTCTACTTTGACAGCATTAGAAATTAAAGTGGCCTTTGTTTAAGGGAGGAGCAGCAGAAAAGCAAGTTTAGCTACCAAAATATCTTGACTTAGAGATTACAGATTTAGAAGTAGAAGATAATTCAATTTACATCCATTTGATTTTTGGCAACTTAACAGAGTGAACTAAAAAAGGGTGAAAATTAGTATCAGTTATGGTATAAGTTTTGCCAAGCCAAATCAAAACAATTGCAGTTATATTCACCATGCACCAGATATAAAACCAATTAATGGACAGTTAATGAAACAGTATCACTTCATCTTATGCTGTCACTGGTCAGATTTAGGCAGAACAATTCTAATTTTAGGAAGAGTTGGCATTTTTTTCCACTCTACTCCTCAGTTAATTTCATTCAATGAGTATTGTATCTCCCTAGTGCTATCCAAATTACTGTTGTAAGTATCAGCACTTACTATCTCTCTGAGCGTAACCCTGCATACTCCCAGAAGATATGCAGATGCCATTGCAGTTAGACTTGCAGATATCTTTGAGGTTGGGGTGAAACCATTGCCAGCTGTACTACTTAACTTTGAACATTACAGAGGAGTTAGCCTCCTCCATGAAGCCTTGTACATTATTAAATCTTTCTCATAACAGTGATTATTGCAGTTGACTAATACCTGAATTTTTCCTAGCACTACATCAAATTATTTTAACCTGCCTTTTAGAAAATTAATTCTAAGGCTGCTGTCCTAAACAACATGATTGCGGAATATATGCTCAAAATATAGAGAAACCAGGAATGACAGTTACGGTTATGATAGTCTGAAACAGTGTACTCACAATCGGTTTGCTGTCTTATGTTTCTTTTTAAGTATCACTGTCACTATTCTTTAAAAAAACTAGTTGAGTGAGTGTGCACCTGACTCTTAATGTGCCACGTTTTCTTGTACTGCCTTCTGGAAGCCACACGTCCTATCACTAATGCTGCCGAGCATGCTGTTCTCTGTTTTGATAAATAATGTTGGATTTAGCAATACATGCATTTAGTATTTCTGCTTTACACAGTACTGCAAGCCACAGAAACATGAAAATACACACTCTCAAGAGATTACAGCTGTTATAAATGCAAATACTTTTTTTTCTCAACAATGTGGGTTTCTGTAAACACCTTCCCTTAGACTACAGTTACACCAACAGACAACATCTAGCTAAACTATATGTAAACATATAATTTTAAAACCCCCAGCATTTCAGAAGTTTACAAACATTAATCCTTTCATGATGTTGATTCCTTATAAAATACCATGTCAGAGTGTTTTTATTCTTCGTCTTTAAGAATCTTAGTGAGCAATTTGCCAAGTTAGATACATATCAAATGAGGTAGATCTCTAGTTTGATTTTCAGTGCTTAATTCCAGTGGATTGAAATGTAAGGCTTACAAAAATGCTTCTGAAAGTCCCAGTATACTTGCTTGCATACTCTGAGACTTCTGCCTTTGAAAACATGACCCTTAATGATTGCTGTATCTAAACCCTTTCCCCAGGCACTGGTTGGAGGAACACTGTCAGTATGCTCCACACTCCTCTCTCCTATAATATGTCCAGAACACAGATCTCAATAAAAGAATACAGGATGAAAGTGTGCTTAAGCTCTCCACCTCACCCACACATTCTATGAGAAAGTCCATTTTTTCAGCACGCCTTCCCACATATTTTTGTGTGCTCCACAGCTCTTTGTCCTGAAGACTACAAGAAAGAGAGAAAGAGAGAGAGAAAGAGAGAGAGAGAGAGAAAGAGATAAAGAGAGAAAGAAAGAGAGATAAAGAGAAAGAGAGAGAAAGAGAGAAAGCAAGCAAGCAAGAAAGAAAGAAAGAGAAAAAATAATTTGTATGACACATTTTAGTACACTAGTCAACATGTTTCTGCAAGGCACTTCGATACCATAAGAGGAGGCATGGAATAAGAAGGTAGCTTTAAAGTGCACAACAGACTCATACCATGAATAAAAGGCAGTTTATCCTCAAATAAAGTAAACCTGTGGTAATTTTGATAGAACAGCAAACTCTCACAGAAAACATCTCAAGCCTATATATATCCAGTTTAGTGCATAAAAAATATAAAGATGGCCCAAAGGTATAATTCTGTCTCTTTATGTTGTTCACTAATATAGAAAACTTACCACACCCATGATTCACAAGTTCCTTCATAAACTGATCATATTGATAGTTGATCGCTAGCTTGACCTTACTAATGTAGCAGTAAGCTATCCAAACGCATCTCATATTTCTCCTAAACTCTGACTTAAATGTTTTCATTAGTACATATGTATTTATTCTTGTTCCAGTACTATTCCTTAGCTTCTCCTCTATGTTATTTACCGTGTTAATCATGCATGAAGATCACCCAGCTCAGACTTCATTTTATAAGGCTAAATAAGCCAAGGCCTCTCAGTCTCTCTCTTTGACAGCTCTCTATTTAAGTTTGCTTTTCCTTCAGTGCCTACTCCAGTTCTAGTTAATCCCTCCAAAAGACAGAAGACGAAACCTCTGTGCAGCACTGCAGAAAAAAGTCTTATCAGTTCTCTGCGCAATGTAATTAGTTTCCATTTACCAGGTGTGCCTCAAATACTATGCTTTATGATCCCATCACCATTAGAACATATTTATTTCTGTGACCCTTCTGAAATTTTCGTTATGAACCATGGCAGATTAACTGAAGCCAAAACCGAACATACCACACTGGGTTTTGTATTCCAGTGAGACAGCATTGCTACGTTTTTAAGTCAAGTAAAACAAACAAAAAAAATTCAAACAAGCAGGGTAAAACAGAAAATAGATTCTGCCAAGGAAATTATATGGCAGGTTCTGAAAGCTCTGATAATTTGGCACTTACTAAGTTTTGCTCAGAATAGATAGGGAAAACCACATCTCTGTAAATGCCGTAACACACTGTGGTGAACATCTTTCTTATAATGGCTCTGAACACAAGCTACCATCATTTCTCAGACTGTCCATTACATTTGCTCAAGACTTTCTTAATTTTTCAGACATTTAAATAATCAATGATATATAACCTCAACTTCAAATCACAAGAAGTTAAAAGCTTGAATACTACCTAGCAGATTTAGTCCTTTGAGCAATTCATCTGGCTAATTAGAAAAAAATTTACTTTTAATTTACCTGTAGTAGAAAGAGACAAGACATATCAGAATGTATTAAAACCCTCAGTACTATTAGCCAGTATTGTTCAGACCCAAAAGAACTGAAGGCTTTAAAATGGGAGGATTATTCAAAGAGATTATATACTATATTCCTACATGTTGAATAATTCATCAGAACTAATTCTACATATATTAACAGCTTTTTTTTTCTCCTTTTCACAAGTCTCAAAGATCAATTTATAAGAATATGAAGTGATTCCGATATCCTTAACATATTATTCAGGTGTTTGGGTTTTTTGTTGGTTGGTTTTGTTGGTGTTTTTTTTTTAAATACCACCTTCAGAATGGCCATAAAAAAAGGAACAATATATAGGAAAACAAATAAGCAAAAAGTGATAAGGGTTAATTGCAGTCTACTTGAGCAAGTGAAAAGGCCTCATGTTGGAAAAATGCTGATTTCTTGGATGTCTGAAGTCCATCTTTTCAAAAAAAAGGTCACAAATCATTTTTATTGCTGCTGCCTTCTCTAAGAAAACAAGCTATCAACATAATTCACTCCACAAGAATGGTTTAATACACATAAAAGAGCAAAGCACTACATTTCTCAGATGACTGGAACTAAGCCAAAGCAAAGAAAACACAAATTGTGCTTCCAGTGTTCAAAAGCACTATTAGATTAGCAGGGCTGATAGAGAAAACTAGCTGTGCCGACAGGTTTGTCTTATCTAATATTTCCTGAACAAAGTGCGGTGTTCTTATTCTTTGATGATTCTTGAACACTGTGCTTAAGCTATTAAACTAAGCTAAAAACCATTTGGGACAAAGATCTTTAATATTTATAAACAGGCTTGTTTAACACATTACATGTTGAACAGCTGAAATCAAGTGAGGTCAAGTGATGAGTTCTTCTAGTAAGTGCTGCCTCTGCCTTATTTTGCCCTGTCTCTCTCAAGACATGACCTCTCTCCACAGATATTGTCCATCTCTTTCTAGAGATAATCAGCATAGTCCTCCTGCAGTTTACTCACATGTAAGTCACAACACACTTTGTTCACTATGTCACAACTTTAATTTAGATTACTTCACTCTCTTGCTATCATATATCCAGACCTGGACTCTTCCACTTCACTCTGAAAGAAGATCCCTTATCATCTGAATCTTCTGAAATTCCTGTTCACTACTCTTGAAAATAAGACAGGCCCTGCAGATACTACACTTGATAAAAACCTTCTTTCTGGAACGCAAAGATTTTTAAACATACTGAAAGCATTTCACCAAAAGAATCTATTAGATATTTACTCAATAAGGATTAAAACCTATACAGCTTGGTACAGAAGCTCAGAAATATTTAGAAGATGCAGAGTTTAGCATCCTATTGAAATGAGAAATGCATTTAATGATTCAGGCTATAAGTTCTTATTTATATATTTGTCCTTTCCTTGCAAGTATAGGTCAGATACAGTCAGAGTTAAAGAATCATAACCTTGCTGCAGCAGTTTCTCAGCAATTTCTCAGAAAAACATTTCCAGAAGTTTTGGCTGGCTCTCTCTTCTCCTGGGTTAAGAGGTACTTTTAAGCTTTCTCTCTCTCTTTCAATCCTAAGCCTTACGATCTTGCTAGCCCACCTGGATCAAGGGTAACATTTCCCCATTATTAGCACTCCCACTACTCTCACGGGGCCTCCTGTTTCACAGAATCACAGAATGCTAGGGATCGGAAGGGACCTCGAAAGATCATCTAGTCCAATCCCCCTAGGATTGGACTAGGATCAGGATCTCCTAGATCAGGTCACACAGGAATGCATCCAGGTGGGTTTTGAATGTCTCCAGAGAAGGAGACTCCACAACCTCTCTGGGCAGCTTGTTCCAGTGCTCCGTAAACCTCACCGTAAATAAGTTTTTTCTCATATTAATGTGGAACCTCCTATGTTCCAGCTTGCACCCATTGCCTCTTGTCCTATCATTGGGTGTCACTGAGAAGAGCCTGGCTCTATCCTCCTGACACTCACCCTTTACATATTTATAAACATTAATGAGGTCACCCTCAGTCTTCTCTTCTCCAAGCTAAAGAGACCCAGCTCCCTCAGCCTTCCCTCATAAGAGAGGAATAATATCACACAGGTAAAGTAATACTAAATAGCAGAGACACAACATCAACAAAAAGGTATTTTTGCTTAAAGCAAGGGTGAACACTGACTCCTGTAAGTTCTGAGAGTGCAGCTGAGGAAGATGGCAGTGTATCAAATGTAAGAACAGAAGAATGTGTTAAAGTAGAGTTCTAAATTTTTATATAAAATTAGGACAGATGCACTTATTTCAAAGACTCGACAGGGTTGATCTCACTGTCCTTCTATCACTTAATTCACTGAAAATCTATGTGTCTGCTGATTATTCATTGCTGACTTGCTACATACAGAGATAACTGATTTCTGAATTTTTCTTTTCAGTAAATAGAATTAATTTATAAAAACTATCATTAAAAATAAGCATTCTCTGTTGCTAACATCAAAATGTAGCTAAAGTACATACATATGACTGATTTATGTAATCACAGATGTGCATAAATGCAGCCACTCTTTCCTCTTACAGAGAAGGACTCAGTTTTGCTGTGGTTTGAATTTGGTCATCCTCACATACAAACAGCCTGTCTGGTCTCATTCTCCAGTTAAGCCTCTAACCATGGTGGTCAGACAGACAGTTGTTCCTGACTGCCATTTATATAGGACAACTCCTGCCACGTTTTCTTCTTCATCCAGCTTCCTCCTATTTCTCAGCCTATTCTTTAATTTCTATTTCTCCTCTTCCCCCCCTTCTAACTTATTTCTCCTTCTCGGTATATTTTTCTAGTGTTTGTATGCTTCTGGTTAATTTTCCCCAATAAGGAACAAAAATGCTTACTGGCATGGGGCCTTCTTGATGACTTTAACAAGCCACATTGGAAACATTGGAGAGTTCCTGGTAGAAAAGCTCAGTGCCAGGGAAGGTTATGGGGTAGAACATCTTATGTGCCATCAAGTGGCACATACAGGACCACTAGGTGATCAGGCCTAGTCAGCATGGGTTCATTAAAGTCAGGTCCTGCTTAACTATCCTGATCTCCTTCTAGGACAAGGTGACCTGCTTAATGGATGAGGGAAAGGCTGTGTAGCCATAGCATCCTAGCTTGTATCAGAAACAGTGTTGCCAGGAGGAATAGGGAAGTGGTCATCTCCCTGGTAAGGCCACACCTCAGACACTGTGTTCAGGTTTGGGCCCCTCACTACAAGAAGGACATTGAGGTGCTGGAGTATGTTCAAAGAAGGGCAACAAAGCCGGTGAAGGGTCTAGAGAACAAGTCTTAAGAGGAGCGGCTGAAAGAACTGGGGTTGTTTAGCCCAAAGAAAAGGAGGCTCAGGGCCTATTGCTCTCTATAACTATCTGAAAGGGGGTTGGAGTTAGGTGGGTGTTGGTCTCTTCTCCCAAGCAGCAAGCAATAGGACAAGAGGAAATGGCCTCAAGCTGCTCCAGGGGAAGTTTAGGTTGGATATTAGGAAAAATTTCTTCCCCAAAAGGACTGTCAAGCTTTGGAACAGGCTGCTCAGGGAAGTGGTGGAATCACCATCCCTGGAGGTATTTAAAAGATGCATAGATGTGGCACTTGGTTTACTGGTGGAATTGGCAGTGCTGGGTTAATGGTTGGACTTGATGATCTTAAAAGTCAAAACCAAAATGATTCTATGATTATATGATAAAAAGAAGCCCTGAAAAAGAAGTACTGATCTTCTTCTTTTACTTGTTCATGAAAAGAAGCAGCTCTTTTTATGTCCCACTGGAATAAAAAGCCNTGGGTTAATGGTTGGACTTGATGATCTTAAAAGTCAAAACCAAAATGATTCTATGATTATATGATAAAAAGAAGCCCTGAAAAAGAAGTACTGATCTTCTTCTTTTACTTGTTCATGAAAAGAAGCAGCTCTTTTTATGTCCCACTGGAATAAAAAGCCACTGCTACAGGACAATACATGTGTAAGTCATGACAATTATTGAGGCAACTAAACCAAAATAAGGCAATGTACTAATGTGAAAAAAGACTGCATATGATGAAGGAACGTAATTTCCAAGCTCTTATCCACTCTGAGGCAGTTTATACCTTAACAGAGGCAAGTAATTTGCTTAAAAGATCTATCATAATTTCAAACACTTGTTCTCATTTTAGGAAGGATCATTATGACTCTTACTTCCTAGATATTAATATATTGCAAACACGCTCACATGCATGCACATACACAAACCCACTGAGGAGTACTTAAGGCTGCAGAGAGGTGATGAACACTGTCATTCTCAAAAACACTGTCTTTATCTAAGAAAATAAGCAGTACTGTGCATACACCTTACATGAAACTTCAATTTTGCTTGTCAAATACAATTTAACAAACTTTTATTAGCTGTAAAGTATGTAAAGTGAAGAATTTTAAGAAAACATTGAAAAAATAAATAAGATTAATTATTGCATCAGGTTCTGGAAACATGCTTTGACCATTTCCTCTCCACCTCCAACAGTGAAACAAATGTGAAAAAAAAAAAGAAACCATTTACTCATATTAGACTTAAAAATGTGTCACAGTGCGTAAATATGGAATATTCTCAAAAATCCAAGCATGTTTTCTTTGTGCTAAAAAATCCAGATCAGTGATGTTAAAAGTGTTGCAATATATGGTTGATAAAATATTTATAAGTGCTTACTCATATCAGAAATATTAAGTGTCCCAATCCTGTTTTCCAAGGAGTATAAATCATGGTGGAGATCTGATTAAATGCTGTACAAGTTGTCTTATCGAATAGAGATAAGCAATACATGTCATTCCACATCATGTAATAATTCTAAAAACATCTGGTTTGAGGAGTAAGCAACAAGTCGGCAAGCTTTTCTGAACTAAGAAATCCTCACTGTATCAAAATTTGTTTCTGACAGGTACTCACCACTGTTAAATTAGCTAGTAAGGACCCCAACTTGTGAAAAGTCCTACTCCATACACCTAAATGGCACCTGCCACCAAGAACACAGGCTTTTTCTCAAGTGTAAACATGGCCCTGAACTTGTTGAATGACTTTGTTCATGGAGTGTAGCCTTGGTGTAAACCTTTGGAGCATGATAGTTATGGAGATACTACTGACTTGTGACAGAGAATTGTAAAAAACCCCAGTGAATCTTGCTGCCAACCAAAGCTTCAGCAGTATGGTGTAATACATAAATATCATAATATTCCTACTGCAATCCTCAGGTCATTTAAGTATGGGTAGCTAACAAGGCTTTTTTTAAGCAAAAGTGCTGGGTTTTTTCCGCCATTATGAACTAAAGTAAATACCTAGTTAAAAATGAATATCTGTAAAATAAGTAACAAAACATAACAACAAAAGCAAAATGCTAAAAATACTTCTGTATTTTCTGAAGTGTTCGGAAAAATGTGTGTTTCTTTTTAGACGTGTCAGATTTTAAAAGTATTTTATATAACAGAATTTTTCAGATTTTGGCCTTATATAAGGGGAGAGGGAGAGGAAGGGAGGAGAGGGGAGAGAGAGGGTGAGAAAGAAGGGGAGAGGTGGAGAGACAGGGAGATAAAAACTTTGCATCTAGATAAGCTCTGAAAGTGAAATGTTTTCATTCTGATTTTTTAAATAGGAGGAGTTTGACAGGGAATGGAAGCATCCTTTCATTGAAATTTCCTGGATAAACTAATTAGCTAGGTGTAGGAAATCAGGAAACAGAAGTATATGTCCCACTGGCACAAAGGTTTCTTGTTACTACATTAGAGAATGTGAAAATAGGATCTCTGTAATGCTACCATGATTAATAAGACTTACGGATCATCTGTGATTAAACGCAGGTCACATAACACCTGTAATGCTGCCAACTTCAGTGATGCTCAAGCATTATAGTGATTAAATGCTGGTCACATAAAATAACCTCTGGATTCTAAAAACCATGGAAGCAATTTGCATTTTAAGTGCATACACACACACAAATACACGCACATATTCAGATTCTAACTGCTGGAGATTAACTAGCAGGAAATTCTTATGTTCTTTAACAAGGCTTAGAAGGTTACAAAGTAGGCCTAAACATGAACAGAAATGTCTCACAAAATCAGGACCTTTACTAACACATAGGAGCAGTGATGTTGCTTCTCACACGCAGGAGTGCTGCTGGAGGAAGCTCTGTAGTTCATCTCACAGCGCTAGTAAATAAAGATCTTCCCACACTTCAGCACTACATGCTCTCTAAACATCACACTACCTTTATTGAACATTTCGGGCATTGGTAAGAAAATAAATAAGAGAACCATTTCCCTCCCCTTTTTCTTTCAATTACTTGAAGTGCTATCAGTAAGCAAAAATAAGCAGGACAGAGCACTACTGCATGACCTGAACTTGCCAAAGGACAGCGAGGCAGCTCCTGCTGCTTCCTGCAGCATAGACAAAGCAGAGTTGGGGGCTAAAATCACAGGTCCTCAAATCATCTGCTGCTGCCTTTTGAACCAAGAGCTGAGAAAGACCTATTCATTCACATGGGTGGGCTGAGGACGAAATACTATTAACTCTGTTAGAGCTGTTTTCAGAATGGTTGCTCATGGTGTACCATAAAAAAATAACAGTTCCAGAAAAAAAAAAAAAGAAAGTCCATTTCATTTATTGCATTTTAAAAAATACTGTGTTTCAAAGTCCTGGCAGCTCAAGCTACTTCTTCTAACATTTAGAAGGCCAGGTGCCACACCAAGATATCAGCAAGTCTGTAAAATTCGGTTTTTCTATAATGGAAACATCCCTTTTGTATCAGTTTACGAACTAAAGGAGCTTTTTCTTCTTCCTGATAACGTCATGCTGATATACTGAACACGTATATCATGCAGTCTTTCTCAGCCCAATAATAGAAGCCTGTCTAGCCAAACCTCACCTGATGCTTTTCATTTACTTTTTACACGTACACTAAACTACTGATGTCTTTTCTTCCGTATTCTTACTCCTCCTTCCCTGACCTACTTCTTAAATGTGAAACTTTGGGAATACTATTACACTTATATTTGCCTACTGGATGTCTGGACTACTGCTAAAGTGATCTGTTCATTCCTACTACAGCCTATGTGCTTATTTTCAGAGGAATAATAAACTAGCATGTTAGATTATTCACTTCCAGCATGAAAAAGCTAACCTTAAATATTTCAGGACAATGCCACAAATAAATGCATTTGTTAAAGGTTTCTTAAAAGAACTGACATTTTCAGAAGATGAATTTTGATTTACAAGTTGAGAAGGTTTGAAAGGAGGACTAGCAAGCACATTGACGAAACATACAATTGTGCCAGCTGTTATCAGTGTACTCCTCTGCTCTCTGAAATCCAGTGGAAAATCTAGCAAAATGCACTACATAACTCCATTTATTTGAATCAGAAAAACAAAACAAATAACCTGTCAATTAATTTGGCTTCCAGTCCTAGTTTGAACTTGACTATCTATAGCCATTTGGTACTGGCACTT
>VZZY01000117.1:0-11027 GCA_013400335.1 Eurystomus gularis
AGGTGGTCGGACCCCTGCGCGCCAGACCGCGACAGGGGTACTATTGCATAATGGAATATAACACTCACTGTGTAATGCCTGAGGTGGATTTTGGAAAGAAAACTAGGTGCCTGTACAAAAATCATAATGGGATGCTTAGGGGAGTGTCTAAGAATAAGGTGATTTCAGAAGAAGATGGAGAGAAGGAGTGACAGAAGGGTCAAATTGCATATATAAATTGGATGCTGCTTAATATGCTCTTCTGGCCTGGACTTGATCATTGCAGTATGTTCTGTTATATTATTAAACTCTTAGTTCTAATGAACAGTGTGAGCGTGCTCTGTATCCTCTCTCTGTGCATATATACATATGTGCATGTGATTTAATACTGAAATTCAAGCCAGACTAGCTGATAAGTAGAAAAAGAATAGGAGGCCAGACAGGGGAGAGACCAAAGGTCTCAGAGTTGCAGTATCAGAGACATCTCTGAAAGGAGATGTCCCTGAGCATGAACCCATAAAACCAGGATGAGGCTATTTTTGCTGGCTGTGTTTTTGGGAGTGCCCATGAAGACATTTTCCTCCTGCCTGTTTATCTGTTTGTGAGTTCACCTCCATCTGCCAGGAAGGAGAGTCTCCTTGGTGTCCTTCAGCCCACTGGACATGTTTACCCTTAACAATATGGCTTTATCATTTTCTTTTGGGAGGTACTGCACCGTGAAACCACAAATCTCCAACAGAAAAATTGCTTGAGCTATTAACTAATTTCTTCACAAGACAAACACAGAGATGCAGCTTACAGTAATAGCAGCCAGTGTGGTCTTGATCTAGCTCAAAAGGTCAGCACACTGGTTTTACAGATCATCTTGTGCCTAGGAAAAATAAAAAAAAAATAATGTTGTTGGGAAAAAGAAAAAAAACAGCAACAAACCAACAAAACAAACAATGAAAAAAATTAGGCTTAGACTGCTTGGAAGAATATGATGTATCATACCAGAAAAAGTTTTCACAGAAAGTTCTTGACAAAACACAAGTTAAGATAAACAAAAAAAAGATAACCAAATAAAGAAAAACAAACAAACAAACAGGAGGAGAGACTATCATTGACAAAACCTGAACTTCTGGTTCATCACTCAAAAAAAAGAGATATTGGGAAGAAATCTAGAAAATCAGTTCAGTGTTGTCACCTACTGGACCTGGAACTAGGAGTACTCATTGAATCTAGGAAAGAATCTCTCAAATATAGAAGAACACTTGTATTTCACACATCCTTGCACTAAGCAGATATCCTCCACCATATATCCTTCGATCACAGGTGTTTGCACATTCTTTAAGTAGTGAAAGTTTAGTAATTTTTGCCACAGGAAGTGGTAGAAGCAGACAATACCATTACTGGTATTGGTATGGGAACTGGTATTCCAATATGATAATATGAATACCTGTAAGTTGAAAAAAACGTTAAAAGACATTCAGTTAACAGATGCACAAAAGGGTAGTAGGTGAAACAGCCAGAGATACACCTTCTTCTAACTGTAATAAAATGTCTGTAAGTGCTATGAAAATAGCACTCTGAAAGGGAATGGACTGGGTACAACTTTCCCATCTCCCTGTGAATCTTTTCTTCCTGAGCCCAGCCTAGTTTTCTACAACTAGTACCCCACTTTACACTAAGGAGTCCTGAAACTTAGATCTTAGATTTAGCACTTTAAAGAGATTGAATAGTTTTACAAAGTTTTTGAGTTTTAGAAGAGCCAGTGTAATATATATGTATCAGTTTTCCTTTCTGGTAACTTAATGCAGTGAATTGTGTTACAGAACAGACTGTGGTGCTTACCTATGTATCCTCACACAGAATGACAAATCAAATGTACTCTCTTGTGCAGATTGCACTGTAATCAAAATAATACCAGGAAAGGTTGTGGTTTGAATATCCATTCTGACAGGTATCCATTATGCAAAAGAGGAAAGAATCTTAGACTGAATGTTAAAGAATAGAAACTATTTTCAACAGCTCCCATGATTTACTTTTCTCTTTCAAGTGAAGTGACACCCCACACATTTCAAAAATGATTATCAAAACTATGTGGGACATACAGCTTATGTCAGGTACCACTGAGAAAAATGTAAAGCAACTTGCAACCAATTGATGAAAAGAAAAGCCTTACCTATTTTTATCTCCTATTTATTGTCACCACGACTGTTGTCTGGCAGCACATCTAGCTCCTCAAAAGTATAGCACAAAAGATTATTCTGACACTGGGTCTTTATAAATGTGATTTTTCATGAAGCCATCTCTGAAGTTGTTCACACTGACTTAGCATTGACTCCAAGGAGAAAACTTTCAAATATGCATTCAAGCTGTGCGAATGGTACCTGATGGAGTTTTCTCAACACACATGCTTAGGAAAGAAAATAATCAAAGCCAAGTTGCATCTGGATTAGTGTGTATAACAAGATCATTGTTAAATCATCTTGAAGTAAGAAAAAGATTATACCATCATAGAAAACTATTATATATCACAGTTATGGAAATGTCATAATTAGTAGCTAACTGAGCATAGAATAGCACACAATTTTATTCCTATCAGTGCCAAAATATTTAAATGAAAAATTCATCTAAATGTACAAACTCTTCTTTCTGATGTGCCTAAACTTACTGTTTTATTTCCTCTTCAACATTAGTAAGTCTGCCTCTTTAACTCAAGGCCTAAAGTCATTCATATAGGCATAGTTTTGTGTAGGTTTTTAAAAATTATTTTAATAGTATCAATAGCAATGACATTTTAATCTCGGATTTTAATTTTTCACGAATGACATTTCTTTTGTACCAAGAATGATATTTCTTCTGGCCAGAGGTATTCTGCTTTTGAACTCAAGAAATCTATCTGTCCATGCATATTCGCAGACATTAATTTTTTAATATACGTACATATGCTTACGCACATTCATATATACATGTGTATATATATACACACTAGAAAAGAAAACTATTTAGACAATACTATTTTTGTATACTTTTTTTTTCCAAATTAATTTATGAGATTAATTTCCGAAATAATTTATTAGATCGGTGTTTACACTTCAGATTTACTGTCTGGCTGAGTGGCAGGTGAAGGAAAGGAAGCTTCTCAAATCACATCTGATTCAGTCTGTGTGTTTTAGACTTAGTCCAAGGTGAAGAAAAGGCTAATAAGAATAAATGGCACATATAGCTAAATACATTTGTATAAAAATCACCACTCTTTTATTATACTGGTAAAGAAGATATGAAATTTTGGTCTTTAAACCAATAAGTTAATGTTCATGAAGGATATGAGGTATTTTGATTAACCTAGATTTCTGAAGTGACTCCATCAGCAATCCCCATCCAGGAAACTTTCACTTGTTTTCTCTTTCACCTTGTGAAAGAGTGATTTTATAAAGCAGTGTCCCTAGGACAAAGTTTCTTAAATCAATTAAAGAGGCATAGATTTTAATGGCAGTCAACTGTGCAAGGGTAAAGGACAAGGAGCAACATAGCAGGTGAAATATATCATTCCAATGAAAATTTCAGGGAGTTTCAGTTCATAAGAACAGTAAAAAATATGTGCCAAACTGAATTATGGCTTTTCATCCCATTCTGGACATACGCCAGCAATGAAGGAGATGGTGAACTGAACTGGGTTTTATTTGTACGATAAATTTTCTGTCCTGTGTCCCCAACTGATATTGTCAAATGTAAAAGTGTTCAACTAAAACTAGTTTTCTAGCTCTAGAATAAGTTAATAAATGGAAACATGTACAACCTATATTAATATAACCCTTCATTGACCCAAGTAAGTCTAATACCCTATCTTAAATAAATTACTAGGACAGAATAATATCAATGAACATTAAGGAAATAAACTCATGGAGTCTTGCATTGCCTCAATACTTAATATCAACACTGGCTTAAGATGGGCTTCAAATTATAAAAGCCACTTATAAGAACTTTCCCTTTTGTATTGCTTAACAGAAAATTAATAAATCTGGATATTTTGTAGAATCCCCTCACATGAGTAAATGTTTTCCTGAATGATCTCACTGAAATCCATAAACACGATCTCAAGTTTTTACTGAAAATTAAAAAAAGAGACAAACTTGCAAAAGTTTGACTTCTATTAAAAGGAAAGAAATATTTCATGGTAGAATAAGAAATATTTTGTAGAGAGATATGCAGCAATGATCTCTTCTTGGAAAAAAAAAAACCACAGAAATTTTTTCAATTGATTTACTATTGTCTCATCTATGAATTATGCTAACACTCAAAATCATTTTTTCACTCAAAATTAAAGTTGATTTTCCTTTTTAGGCGTTCTCTCCAATATATACATTTTTTTCTATATGATCTGTGGTTACATATCACAGAAATGGGATCACCTACTGCTCTGCTCTCATTGAAATCACCTATTCCTTTCTCCTGTGCAAAATCAGAAAGTCTGGAAGAGTCTTTTGTGCAGGAAATTCCACTCTAATGGTATGAATGTCTTCATCGACCTGGAAGTCTATTATTCTTGCAGGTTATAATGCTTTTGGACACTTAAGGCAATTAATTTCTATGCTTTATGGCAGAAATAAAGGAGAAAAAATATGTACTGTTATGTTGCATAACCGTTAAAGATTTTACATAAGTTCTTTTTTTCTTTCATTCTGACCTCTGTGGAGATAGCAGAAGCCATCCGATAGCCTGGGTTTGAGAAAAACTGTCATTTTTAGGAAGACTGTATTTGACAGGTATCTGATCTATTTGAGAAAAGTTCCTTTGAAAAGCATTTAGAATTTCAGATTCTTTAAAGAAAGCCATATGCATATATATACATAAGGCAGGACAGCGGATCTGAAGGGAATGTTGCAATAGCAAACACATCTGGAGTATTTTCAGACTTCCTTTGTTAGATATCAACTTTCTTGTAATATTTTTTACTATCAGAAAAGAACTGTTTCTACATCTTCCCACATCATCCATGGAAAAAGACTTTAAAAAAGGAATGTAAAAATACTTCTGAGTTGCCAAAGAACTAGTTTTACTCTAAAGCAAAAATATATATTTGGGAACAGGCTTTCTTTTTTTGTTACCTGTGCGTTATCAAATGCAAACTTTGAGAAAATAGTGAAAGCATGATGTGCAGTGTATGATCGTGCACTGTATACACAGTACATCTCTCAAAATGAAGCCGTTTAAAGCACCCTCAGCTTTTATTCACACTTTCCTAAAATTATAGCACATAATGTATTTATTGTTCAAAAACTATTATAAATTTATGATTGAACTTTCAGATAAGATTGTTCAGGCAACCCTTTGCCTTAGACACGCATGTTTTTGAGAATTAGGAAACCTCAGGCCATTAATCTTGCTGTATGATAGACTTGCTGCAGAAAAACAGGATCATCGTGTATGTGGTAGTTTAGACCCTGCCAGGACCAGAACCACATGGCCGCTGCCCAGTAGCAGGAGAAACGGCAGCGGGAGAAAAATACAAACGCTGCAGGTTGAGATAGGGAGAATTTACTACAGTGATGCAAAAGCAACAGTTAGAACAGCAACAGTGGCGATAACAGTGTACAAAATGAGCTGTAAAGCGCACTGACCCAGAGTGCAGAGACCAGCCTGGGACAAAGAAAGAGTCTCACTGCTGCCACATGAGCACAACGACGTCAGACTGCCCGCGCCTTGGGTCACAGGGCATGACGTCAGCAGGGTATCCAACAGCCTGGCTGCTGCTTTGCATTTATTCTGTCACATAAAATGTGGAGCTCACCATCTTGCCACCTCCATATTTTTTTTTTGTTGTCTGCAGTTAAAATATGACCATCAGTAGTTACTGGAGTTTTGTTGTGAGGGATTGTTTATTAATATTTGTAAACCAGATTTTTTCAGTTATCTTTAAGATAATTACTTTTCTTTAAATCAAGTCTGCATGAAGCCATTAACAATTGTACTACATGAAAATAATGCTGAATTATTAAAAAAAAGAAAAAAAAGGAGGAAATGTACCACCCTGACTTAAATGTGCAGTCTATTGTCCATTTTTCTCCTCAAGTTATACAAATACTGGCCATTAAGGGGAATACTACCATGCATTATGTAGACAAAGTAATTTCTCCATCAATTTATTCACTGGTAGTGTGTTTTTCAGCAAATCAAAGCCAGTCAGCTTTTTAAACCTTCAGCAGACATTTCTTCTTTCATGACTTTTCCCTGTCAAATCATTATGTTGAAAAAAAAAACCCACCCAACAAGATGAATACTGTTTATCTGACCTTTCTAAGTGCAGGAACTATATTCAAAGAAACTCCAGTTGAGCTTATTTACAGATTACACTTTTCCCTCTGTGTTTCCAAAGATGCTGTGTATCCCCAATTGAGGGATTGCTATTTCTTTTTCTGCACTAATGATCATTATTGGTTTTTGTCATCTATCAAAAATAACACCTTCTCCTACAGTATATACTACTAGATACACATGGAGTTATGTTTGTGTGTATGTAACCTTTAAATGAATTTGTCAGCACAAAATTGTCTATCTTCCATGGACACAGACACACTGAACTTCCAGCAGAAAGCTCTCTTAAGTCTACTGTGTCAAATTTCAGCTGCTGTAGCTCTCCACAGCTTTATTGAGTAGCTCACATAATCTCAAGCAACACGTTTCTCACTGCTGTGCTAGCACTGCAGGAGCTGCTGAGCTCTCACTGCAAGCACACAACTCATTTCGACATGTTGAAACTCTGCTGAATATCAACAACAGCTGCTTGGAGGAGGCACCATCCCTTTTTTATGAAATTGCAGTTTATAGATTTTTATTTTTTTTTCATTGCACTAAGGGGTTTTTTATCCATGATTCTAGAACTGAGAAAAATTATAAAAACTATTAGAGCATAAGGACAGGCACAAAGACTGAGAGGGATATTGGACCCAGTTTGTTTTCATACATCCAGAAACTGTCTGTACTGCTTCCTTGAAAGTTTAAATTACTGGCTGGACTCTGTGGTCTTTCCCCATCCTTTGTTTTCCTTAACTCATGCATAAGAGTTCCACTCTGTTTCTGAGTGGTACAGGTAACCTGGAAATGAATGCAGCATATTTCCATTCACCTTTTAATCTGGATACATTAGGTTATAAGTACTTAATTATCAGCTCTACTTCCTTTCTCACTATGGCTTATGCTCAGTTCAGGACAGACAAACAAATCAGTTAGCAAAAGGAATGAGTCCTTCAAATGCATGGTTCCCCTAATGAAGCAGATGTATACAACACCCATGAGAATCCTTCATGGCAACTCAACACCCTAAGAAAGTGATTGCTGTCTGAGTGCACCTGAGTGTCACTATCCTGATACAGTTTTGCTGGTCCACAGGGTAAATACCTGATTTAATGGAACATCAAATTTAAAATGCGAAATGTCATTTCCCAGTCTTTCCAATAGTCCAAGACTTGTTTGCTGTAATTAATATTTCTTTCTGTTCAAATGTAGTGAAATACAGATCTGAAATAGAAAGTAACATGAAGAAAGAGATGCATAGCTTGTTTTCAACACATGCAAATTTGGCAATCAAAAATATAAAATAAATTGAATCCATATGAGCTCTTATCAAAAGGTAAAATTTCAAGTATAACATATATTGAAAAGGTTTTAATGGTTGTTCATCCCAAGAGAAGATGCCTTTTGCTATGAAATGACAGGTAAATGCAAAAATAGATTAAATAGACTGGGAGGGAGGAATACATAAACAGATATGTATATACCTAAACAATCATGTAGGTTTTCGTTGTCTTTTGTCTCAGTCCTGATATGCACCAGTTGTTTTAAGTCAGTGATCAAAATCAGCCCTCTTGGTTTTTTTTTTTCTGGGGGGAAAAAAGACTTTTAAAAAACTTTAAAAAATGTTTTAAAACTGCTAACTTGCTCATTCAACCATTCTGAAGAAGAATTGTAGCTGGAGTCTTTCCTCCCCATTGCTCAAATGCTACTACTTAAAAAAACGAGGATGTGTGCTACTCTCAGTGTTTGTTTGTATCTTTGCTAAAGATTTTTAAAATGTTTGTCAGATTGCATTTTTCTGTTCTTTACTACAACAACTGGCAGATAGATTCTTCAAATTCACATTAAAAGTCATGCCCTGCTTTAATTATTCAGCAATGCAGCGTTGTTTATTCTTCGGCCTCACATTTTAAGATGAAGATGATTTTTCCACATAAATTTCAAAGCATTTCCCTCAAGCAATATTCTGGACACCACAAATTATGTTCCAAAGCTCCCAGTACTGCAAGAGTTATGAAATGTCATTGGGAATGCTGGAAGTACTGTAAGACAACGGAGTTGAAAATGAAAAGGCTCTGAGCTGACAGCTCTGGCAGCTGCAAAAAGATATGTCTGGAAATGGGAGTGAGAAAACTTCTTCAAGGCAGAACAGAAGAAGCAATATTGAGCTTATTCTTAAATTACGTAAGGTCATATTTTCACCCTTAATTCACTGTATCTTCATCTCTGAGACCCAGTGCTAAAAACAACTTTGAGTGTGTTATGTTCTGGGCAGCTAAAACACAAACAGGGACTTGTTAGGGGTATCTGGATCTGGTGGATTTGGGGATACAGGGGACCCCTCCCTCAGTGTCCTGAGTAGCAGCCTGTCTATGGGTGACTGCCAATTTTGTGTCCTTTTCCCCTTATCCTTCATCCTTTTTCCTTCCCCAACCCACCACAATCCTTCTTTTTTCCTACCATAAGTCCTCTCCTAAACATCCCATCTGGTCATAAAGAGTCAGGAAATAAGTTTCTACTGAGGAAATTATAAATTGAAGAGCTGTGAAAGAGGTCACTCAGAAGTCTGGATGCACAATGAAGTTCCGAATCAGTAATGAAAAATAACTAGAGTTTAGATGTGAATTTTCCATCTCCACGGGTGGTTACAAGCTAGAAATGAGAACTAAAACCTCTTGTTTGATTAAAAATTAGATAGTATCTAAATCTTCTGATATATACCTCTGGGGGTGCACATAAGTCACAATTCTGAACCCAGAACAGAAACTATCAATTCCCCTATGATATCAAACTAATGACATCATTTGCGTCAAAAAGACTAAAATATCTTGTTTTGGTAATGAGGGTTTTGTTGTTTTTACTTGATTGGTACATGTGCAAGTAATGGCTTATAGGAAATCATGAAGAGTATGTAGTTTTCTCTTTAGCTTCACAAAGTCATATAACCCTATTGAAGACTAACTTTTTGTACAAAGACATTCTTTTCTTAATATCACAGGATTTCTGTTCCTCTGTGAACCGGTCTGGTGCCAGAAGCAATGGACAATCACCTTTAGCTTATCACAAAGGCTCTTCAACACTGAATTCTAAGAATCTTGTCCTGAAAGTGAGCAGTGACATAAGACTAGTCAGGTTCAGGACAGTATTTCTCTATAGAGATTTCTAAAAGGTAGCAGGTTAGTTGGACATTGGGTACCCAAGTCAGGTAGGATTTTGTGTTTCTGTGTGTTTGTTTCCCTCTCTTTCCTTATAATCCCAATTTGACAAATTAGGTAATCTTACTGAAAAATAAACATTCTCACACTCCACATACACTTAACAATTAGTGTGACTAACCAGATTCATTCTGGTCACTGCTAGTGGTCAGGTTTTTGTCCCTGAATGTTCTTGTTTATCTCTTCCTTCTTTTCATTTATTGTTTTTTGCATTGAAAAGGCCCTTGACCAGCTACCCTTAAAAGACCAGATACTGTCCTTCCACATACCCTTACAAAGATATGTGATTTCCTCAGTTGCCATTTGGGGAAGAACTGTGAGTATTGGAGTACTTTGAGTAAAATTGATTGGTTTATTCCTTTGTGGTGTTAATTCAGTTCAATTAAGTCACTGCTGGTAAAAGCCCTTCATGTACAGACTTGAAAAAAAACAGCAAAAGTTTAACTTTTCCCCTAATACCTATCAAATTACTCATTTTCTGATCACTCTCTGATAAAAAATAAAAAGAAGAAGAAGAAGAAGAAGAAAAAAAGATAATTCACTTAGTTTCCCCTTTGATTTCTCCTTTGTAACTGTTACTGTTTAGATATGTTTTATGCTAAGAACTGGTCATGAATTCATCCCAGGGTCCAGCAGGATAGCTGGCTCAAGTAACCATCTGGTGAAGACACTGAAAACACATAAGGTTTCAGTGATACTTATAAGAATCTCAGATTACGGTAGTTAATATTCATGTAACAACATTAGTTTAGAGCTAATATTGAGCATTTAAAGATGACTTTATAACTAAGTTGTTGTTGCTAGATTACTACAGTGCTTGTCCAATCTTTGAGCTAGTTATCTTAAGTAATCCAAAAAGTAGCATCTTTTCATGAGAAGACATGACACCCTGCAAAACAGTCCTTGGTTTCAGTAGCTTCTCTGATACTGGAGAGAGAACTGGAAGATTGCCAGTTGTTATGGATTTGAGGAGACAGCAGATTTACAATAGCAAATACATGTGTCGCGGTCGGGCGCGCAAGGGTCCGACCACCTCCCAAAGGGAGAAGGGTTGAGGGCAAATTGGGATATCTCCCCACCAGGCTCGCAAGCAGACACGGAGACCGAAAGAGCATTTAACAAGTTTATTACTAAACATATTCTAATAAAATCTTATTTACTCTATGGAAATATTACAATACTAAAGAAGACCACGCCCACCCATTCACTCCCTCTCTCACCCACCAAGAGATAAGGGCAAATAAGGACTTAATTATGTCAAAATACGACCTGTATGTGTGGATGGTGCGTGTGTGTGCGTGCATGTGTCCTTTCGGTGTTTGGTGATGGTCTCCGTGGAACGGCGACGATGCCCGACCGGCAGACCTGGACTGTTTCCAGTGACGTCAGCAGCTTGTAGTTTTTTGGTGCGATTGGAGTTTCTCTCTCTCTCTTTCTCTTGCAGCTTGGAGTTTCTCTCTCTCCCTCCGACGGTGGCGTCGGCTTTGTCTTTTCTGGCAGTGCAGCTTTCGGTGCAGTTTCTTCGGCACCACTTCTTCACTTTTTCTGGCAACG
>VZZY01000117.1:11425-29543 GCA_013400335.1 Eurystomus gularis
TTCCGGTTTCCTGGAGGATTTATGCCGAATAGATTTATGGGAAATTGAGTTTTTTGCTCACTGCTTTAATAAGACAGAAAAAATCATGTGGTCGGTTCACCACAACATGTCCGACATACTTTTAATTAAAATACAAAAGAGTTCTTGTTTATCTCTAAAATTCAAGTGTGAGAAATTTTTAAGGAGAATTAATGTCTCTTCCATGAGATATATCTACCATGACATAGGGTGGATTTTAAGGATGGCTCAAGGATGGAACTAATTTTGAATGAACTTCTGCAAAAGGCATGCTATGAGAAAGTTTGGGATTATAACTTGCAGAATTTCAGATTTACTCAAATAATCAAGTCTATGCTTAATCACCTCACATTATGAAGATGCAAATTTTTGGTAGCTCTGCCAGTTAAAATGACATAGATGTTTAGTGGTGTAAAATGATAGATCTTTGCTAGTTATATTGTGTAAGCTCTTTAAAACAGGAAATGACACTCATATATGCATTTAACAATAGTTAGTGAATATCTTTTGCAAGACTTCTGGGAAAAGCAAAAGGGTTTAGTCATCTTTCATTTCATTTTTCCTCAGGTTTTACTGGTAAACTACACAAGTAGTCAGTTTTGATACGGACACATTTACATTAGTCTTTTACTTCCAATTAAGAGTGTGTTTCCAAAGTTACCATCCTTCCTCCCAACTGACCGTTTTTCAGTTCACATTGTGGAGCATCTAAGATGAGTTCTCTTCAGATGACAGGTATGCGCAAGATGTTCTTTAGATTGAAATGAAGGTGCTTCGCTAATGCACATTCAGCTGACATCACCAGAATAGAGATGGACAAAAATAAAGACCCTTTAGCACACATGTTTTAGAAAAGTAATGTCCTCCCAATATAGCTCTTGTATTACTCAAATCTGATCCTATTGATCAATGCTGCCTGATTAGGTAGAGGTAGCCTTTGAATTTCTGAACGCTTCAATTTTGATGTTGTAAGTTGTCTTTTTAATCAAAGACAAAGAAAATGCAATCCACAAAACAGGCAGAGCACATACATAAAAGTTAAACATCAGCAAACTGCTCTCCTTTTGTGCTGACAAATTCTGAACCTGCTTAAGAACTCTGAAACTACCACCAAATAAAAAAGCATATGTTCACAGATCTATTAAACATTGTACTAATAGACAGTAGATTTTCACAGGGAAATTATAGTGCTGATTGATAGATAAATGATAAAAATTCTGTTGAAAGACAAACATCATCATGAATGTGCTCTGCTAATGAATCATTGATTGTAAGAGGCTATTCAATCTTGACATTAATGATATCAAATGGGCTGTAGAATGTATATGAGTATAATGACATCTTAGTATTTAGAGCTACACGACTCACTCAAAAAGGAAGAGGTAAGGACATGGATTTAGGCAGAAAAGGGGACAGCAAAAGATACAGTGAGAGGAGTCACATTCCTGCATAGGTCAGATCAGCCATGGTATTTTAGTTGGTCAGGGCTGACAATTTATAATATGTGTTTCTATTCTAGTAAGTGATGTGCAAGACTGATAAGGATATGCACCTTTCACTGAACTGGTCTGTCTACAGTATAACTTGTGATTTTCTCAGAAGTGTTTCCCAATCAATATTTTCAATATATGGAAGAAAATGTTATATTTTAAACAATGTAATCAGTATCACCGCATTGTGGAATGCATTCAGTTGAAATTATTAAACGGATTGTTAACTCCAATTAGAGAGGCAATGTCATGCTACTCAAGCACTTTGTACTATCTCAGTCATTTAACGTACACAACATGAACTTCATGTTCACAACAACTGCAGGTGCAATTGCTTCTTATTTATATCCTGGCACTATCATATAAACTCTTTCCTCCAATATAAGCAACAATATTTTAATGGTTTATCAGTATCTAAAGCCCATCCTTGATGACACTTTCAGATGGAACCAGATTTGCTTTCGATTTTCTTATTACTCATAAACAATTTAATTAGGAAAGCTGCTTTTCTTTTTTGAAGGCAGAATTTATAGCAAGTCCTACTGTTGTCCAAAAGCTGGAATCTTTTCCCTGGTGTGCACACAGACCAACCCTCACACACTCACGAGAGATATTGTTTATTCAAGCCTGGGTGCTCGGTGGAAATTCCACAAATCAACCGCACCCAGCAGCACTATTAATGCTATGTTTATGCACAAAAATTCTACAACAAGCCACTCCTACACATACTGATTTGTTACATGTTTGCATACAGTTATAGTTTTTATTACTTCACTCTATTTCCTTTTACACATGATCAGGGGAGGGGTCGGGTGAGGGTCTTCTTGAACTATGGGCATAATTCTTCATATTATAATGAAGGGAGTTCAGTTGAGGGTACCTGAATATTAAATTTTCCTGTCAAGTTGTCATGAGGAATAGTACCTCTGAAATAATTCAATACGTCCCTGATAACAATCTACTTGTCTTAATTACGAGTCCCTTTGTTCTTGTTGCTTGTAGTGCATGGGATGTCCCTGTACCTTATTGTCCTGTTACTCTGATGTACACAAATCTGACTTAACACAGTTATATACTAAATATGTTACTAGTTTTTAGAAAAACAAACAAACAAACAAACAAATTCTATACCACTACTATTGAAAAAGGCAAGAATTACAAAACATAAAGTGAGTAAATGAAGTGCTGGGACCTGAGCCATAGGCCTCAAATTCAAGTTGACCTATGGATAAGCTTCACAACCAAAAAATATAATTTGTAATAGAAACCAGCAGGGAATTTTCCTCTGTTTGTAGGCATGCTGTAAGACCGTGAGAACAGACAACCAGATATCCTGAGAAATGCGTGATTAAGACTAAAATAGATAAAGAGATTCCTCTGGGTTTCTCCCAGGCCCTGGACAGGCCTTGGACAGAATCCAGTAAGGAGAAAAACAACAGATGTCCTGCTTTTGGTGATTTTTGAAGGTCGTTTGTATGACCGGGATTGTTTATTCAATAGTATAAAAGCTGGACCTGCTTGCAGCAAATTCAGAAGCCGACCTATGAGAGGATGCCCCGTGTAGAACTTCCCCATTGCTGGAAAGGTTCCCCGAATCTTCGCTGTAACTGAGGCTCCCCACTGAATGTGAGACTGGTTGAGGGTAACATATTAATAGGATAGCTGACAATATATCTTTGTAATCACCATAGTGACTTTTGTGTAGCTATGATTAGGTTCATTACTCTGCTTATTTTCCCTGCTGTTAACCATACTCTTTCACTTCTGTATCCTCTGGAAATAGATAGTAAAATAAGCCTTTGCCTTGTTCTGGTGTCTGTGTCCTTTCTGCTGATCCAGGTAATTGGCAAAACAGTAAAACTCCAGTTCAATGTGTCTTGAACTAAATTATGTCACATCTTAGTCTATGACAGCACACCAGTGTTTAGGGAACACCAGATCCTGCAGACTGCAAGGCTCAGGGGATTTCCACTTTCATTTGCAATTTTTCTGTTTTAGAGAAAAACTGTAATTCTTAATGGTTGTGACTAACCAGTATCGATAAAGCTCTGAGGAGACAGGCAAGGGCAAGGTGTTAACAACTGAAAAGAGCAGAGTTTTCTGGGCTGTCAGAGAATTACTCTTTCTACTATTAGTATCTATATGTGCTGACATTGTATACATTTAAAGATTTGTCCTACTTGAGAGTAACCATGAGGAATAGTTTTGATACTAGTCAAGTAGATTGCCTGGAATGAGTATTTAAAGAAAATATCTGGTGTTTGAACCTTTTCCTAACTGTTTCTTTAGAAGATTAAAGGAGGCAAGGATATAGTTAGTCTTTGATGTTCATAGATATATTACATTTTAAGTACTCAAGTGCAGAGACTTAATTCAAAGGCTACTCAAGATGGAAAACATAAGCTCGGTTCAAGAGAAATATTAGTTATTCGTTTGTCATTGTAAAAGGCTTTAATCAGTATTCACTTGGTAGATTTTTACAGCAGATCACAGGTGAAAGTAGAACTGAGGTAATAGCAATGGGATAGGGGAAAGTGCATACAATCACTGTATGTCAGTAGCATTCCATATAGTAACACTTTTACCAAAGCATCACCAGCAGAGGATGTAGAGATGCATTATGAAAGACTTTCACTCTCATGAAGAGTTAATGAAGAGTTCAGGTCCCCTAGGTAATGTTGCAGTGGAACAGGCTGACAGTTCAGGTATGAAATGATCAACCACTTGGTTACAACGGGAAAGTGAGCTGGAAGACTAGAGATGAAGTAATAATGTTGTGTCCAAGTCAAGCGCAATGAAAGAATCACATCCTTGGGGATGAAGAGGGAGACATTTGTCAACAGATGACTTTTCAAAGGAAGTTTCTGCAGGCATCTGTAATACACAGTTATTTGCAGCCCTTTAAAAGCATTACTGAAACCATCACCTGTAAACAAAAAAGTAAGGAGTCTTTGTGACAGTTCACAGACTAGAAGAGAGCCTGTAGATCAGCTAGGCTATAGCCACGACAGCAAACTCATTCTGTATGAAAGATACAACTCAAATCTCACGAACACTGAATTAGAGTTACTTTAAATTATGTCAAGCAAAATTTGTTCAGTCACTGGTTTTTATTTGCAAATAGATTATTTGTACGGGTACTAAACAGTGCAGAGGCCTGATCACTAAATGCAGATCAGGCTTTGTATCAATCTTCAACCTGTACGTGAGCCTGTACATACAGGTAAGAAATGCTTACCCCAAATAAATTGAACTTAAAGCTTCTCTCAGCAATATGACACTAGATTTCTGTAGCAACAAGTCCTGCCTATGTCATACTCTGTGGCTCATTTTTAGTTCATTAACAACTGTCAGCCTAAAAGTGATCATGATGATTTTATAACACCAAAGTTCATTGGCTGATTAAATCACATGTGATAACCTGCAGCCACTCCAATTACATTATGGCACATTGAGTTTTCTGAATTATATGAAAAAATCCTTTGCAAAGATTTTTAGGAATTATTTAGTATAAATTTAATGCATGAGCAATATATTATTTCTGCCATTGTCTGTGTACCTTGATAAAATTCAGATGAAGTCAAATGGCTCACAGACAAAATATTCTTATGCCACTGAAAAGTCAGAAGAGGATAACAGATTCATAGCAAGAGAAACACCAGATGTATGACTTAAAAGTTTCTTAAAATATGTATGTATGTTTCATGACACCACAGCCAAAGGAAAATTTGCAGATTCAAAAGGAAAGATTACTCATATATGTGCACATTGATGAGAGATTACTTTCTTCTTCCATCTCAGGGCCTGGTGGGCACTCACAGCCTACACTGGCCCTGACCTGCCCCAGGACACCTGCCCATGGCCCAGGACCCTGTGCCCGATCCTTCAGGGCCCTCAGCCCTGCTCCACCAAGGATGTCCATCTCCAGCCTCAGTACCATGCTGATGCATTGGGCCCTGCTGAACCAAGCCTAGTCTGTAGGCTGATGTCCTGGCCTGGCCTCAGGCTGTCCCCATCCCCATGGAGGTGCCCAATGGCTGGGGCTGGGGCTGTCCCAGTTCCCCCAGCTATCCTGCTTCCTGGGTGGGGTGTTGGGACATACCCTGCCCAGGCACTCTGGCACAGATTCCCCTGGCTCCCAACCCTTGGGGAGAGCCAGCACGCCACGTGCTCTGATATAAATACAGCAAAGCTCATTCCCCCCAGATGAGGTATGGGTTAAATTAAGTTGGAATGCTTAAACTCCTCAGAAATGAAGTGTTACTGTCCAAGAGCAAGGTTTCTATTGGAGTGTGATGTCTGAATTACAATTCTGTCTTCTGGTTCGAACAAAAAAGAAGTATTTGAGGTCACTGTACAAAAGAATACAGCAAATATTGGAAATACCTTAGGAGGCACGGATAGCTGAGTACAAGTGCCATTAAGAAATTCTAAGGATTAGTCTTTAGACTTCTTTTTTAGTCTAGTTAGATTTTGCACAGGGCATTTATTTTCTCGGGTGTTTGTTCACGTGTCAACAAAGTTAGGTCAAATGATCGTTTATTATATTGATCAGTAGAAGAGTCTTTTTAGTCTCCAAGCAGAATTTCCTCTAATATTAATAGATGTTTAAGGCTAGGGAAAAAACCATTCTCATATGTAATTAGGATTAACCTCTTTTGAAGACTTGCAAAGAGACTTCACTCAGCAATTTGAGTTAAGCACTCAAGAGAGTTTGCTGTTTAGCTTGTCCTTTTAAAGTATATTTTTAAAATAAAGCCGATGCTACAAAGCCAGATATGTCTTAAGCCTTATTAAAAAGCTCATACAATAAAAGTGGCTTTTAAAGACTAAACAAATGGAAATCTCAATACTTCAGTACACTGTATGATGACTTTTTTAACCCAATGGAAATTCAAAGTAATGCTGGATTGTGACACCAGAGCATTTAATTTATACTTAAGTTCCTTGGTTTTGCAATCCAATTCTAATATCTTGTGATAACTGACTCTGATATCGGTAATTCTCTTCCAGAAGTTCTCTATCAAGTTATTTCTTATAGCCAGATAATGAAATTTTCAAGTGCTTTATTTGACTATGTAGCAGGAATGGAAAAAAATGTGAACAATAAATATTGTAAAAATCATCATTATGTGGATGAAGTCTTATTTACAGCACTCATCCTCCCTTCCCCTTTTTCAAGAAGATATGGTGGAACGTGGAGATTTCAGAGAGGAGCGATGAAAGCAATTACTATGAAGAAATGCTCATCAGATAAATACAAATGATAGAGTATTAGAAAATTACAGAAAAAATAAAATGCTGAAAAAGAAAGGAGGTAGGACAGCAATGAACACTATTAAGAAATTAGACAGGAAATACATGTTTACCAGGTTTTTCAGCAATACTGAACTAACATTTCGTGAACTTGGAGGGAAGCTTAAGACAGATCAAAATGTTCATTACAGTATAACTATGGGACTGTCCATAAGCAGTTAATGAAGCCAATACCTTATTAAATTCAAAAAACTAGACACCAAAATGGCTGAAGAGAATATTATTCCCAAATTTATAACCCTATTGTGGATACTATATTTAACCCCATGTTTTTTGTTTAAGCCTACCTAGTTGCGAGAGGTCACAATGACACTTGGGATGACAGTTCAATTTCTTTATGCCTTTTTACACCAGGATTTTTATGCGCCTTCTTGGTCATTTGGATTGTGCTTGGTCAATGACAGGATGATGCACAAGTCCAATGTAGGTCTGCAGCACTACAGCAACCTGTATATAGGTTGCTTTAACAAATTTTTCTATCTAGATTTGACCAGCAAACTCTGAATTTCTGCAGCTTTCACTATCACATGATTTCATCCCTGCCCACGACAGGAAGGTTGGAACTAGGTGATCTTAAGGTCTCCTCCAACCTAACCCATTCTGTATGGGCTCTGCACAATTCTCTAAGGGCTGTCCAGGACTTCCACAATGTGCAATTGCAATCAGAGCAACTATTTATGCCATTTTCCAATTCTCTCTTGTGCACAGCAATTCCAGATGCTTTGCAATGCTTATGCTTCACAAAGTCTAGCAGCCTAGTCTCTTTATCACTGAGATTTTCTATGCAGGAGAAGCAAATATCTTTACTTCACTGAAAATATGAAGAAAAACCATTCACTGTCAAATTCAAAAGTCTGTGGTTCAGAATCAGTGGAATGTAGTTGTAGGAACAAGGAGTTTTGTTAGGATGTTTAGTAAACCCTTCTTGTGAAAAGAACTGTAAGGTTGTTAGTAATTAGAAGAAATCAAAACTGAGTTATCTGGAAAATATTATATTCATAATAGCTTGGTAAGGCATTGATTTAATGTGAGCACTTGACATGCTTCCTGAAAATGCATTTCACACAGCATGTACATCCATCTGGAGTAAATTTACTGAAATCCCTAGATTAAAAATAGCTTCAAATAAGACATCTGAGGCACAACTGCTTTACTTAGACTCCTTGGCTTTTCAGAATTTCAAGTGTGATAACTGACTTATGCCTATAAGGACTAATTTGTACAGATGACCATCTAGTCTCTGTTATTGCAAAAAAAGCTATAATTACTTCAAAGTCTGTAGTGCTACCAGGATAACACGTTGTTCTGGATCTTCAGGCTAACACTTTGTTCAACTTCAGCCTTGTTACTGAGTCACTCATTTTGTGTCCTCTGGGCACCTGTCAAGTTCATTTTTGTATGTTCAAAACCAGTAAGCTCCCACTTTAGGTTTAATATGCTACCGAGCTGCATTTTTCTTCCTTTCAGTTTCTTCCCTCTTAGAAGTTAATTGACTCCACTAGGGCTTCTTTTGATGCAAGGCCATGAATGAACTAAGAAGGCTCTTTCATGCAGCTGCCATATGTTCTGTACAAATAAGCTTCACAAGTAGGTAGGTGGACAGTCGTTTTTACACAAATGACCACTCCATTTCAAGACACCAACCTGTGCACTCATTATGGTGCATAACCACATCTATGGGATGTGTTACTCAGCACATAAGCCTCAGAGTAAACACACTACCTTCAGAAGCGATGCTGCTGAAAGGCAATTTGTATGCGGGGAGAGCAAGGGGCACTGAGGCAGAATTTAAATTCCTCTTAGCTAGGTAATCTATCCCAAAAGATGGCCAATGTTGCTGGTAAGACACGGAGGAAGAAATTTCCTTCCTAACACTAATCTCAGAAAGAATCCTTTTAAATTGTGGAATTAAAGCCCTCTGCAGGGGAGATAAAAGCCAGCCATTTTGTTTTAAGTTTGTCTCACAAACCTCGGAGATAAGGCTTGACAAAAGAATGTCTTAATTGAAGTCTGACATCCCCATCCTTTAGTAGCTGTGGGACTTCATTTCTGCTTTCATTCCTTCCTGTATATTACACTTTAGGATCCCAATTACGCTACTAATGCAGATTAAAATGCAAATTAATCTGTTTAGTAATTCAGTTATGCAAAGCAACTCTACTCTCACTTTAATGCTCTAAAAAGGAGAATAATTCTTTCAAATGCATTGTATGTGTTATTTTTCATTATCCTGAAATAAATGTAAACTAATTAAATAAAAGCACTGAAATCAGTGAGAAGCTGCTTCACCAGAATACAGTTCTACCTGATGATTGGCTTCAGCAAGCACAGGTTGGAAAGTGATTTTTCCTCCTTTAAATTACATGTGTAATTGGCTTCTGTTAGCATAGCTATCTCATCTGCCACATTTCTCTCCTCTAAGAATCAGTTAATTTCTTATAAGCAAATTCAAAATTCAGGAACAAGATAAGACAGTAAGAGGAAGGATGCAGTGCCATGTGTCAAGCTTCTCAAGAAATAAATCACAGCATTGGCAACAGAAAAAAAATCTAGAGGTTTATTTGAGAACAATAGCTCCCATTAAAAGCACTATGTAGTTGTATAATATTTTTCACCTTGTTGCCCAGTTATAATCAGAATCTTATATTAACCTGCTGTAGCATGGGGAATGGACGAGATGATCTTCAGAGGTCCCCTCCAACCCCTACCAGACTGTGATCATAGGCAAGTTTCTTGGCAAATTCTGGTGTAGAATCAAGGGCACCTTCATACATTAGTGAAAGCTGAGTGCTGCCCACTGGAGAAAACACTTCCACATCTCTTCAGGTTTGCTCTTCTTCTGTCACCTCCATGCAAATTAGATGTCAGTTAAGCACATCCTGACACCTTTGTAATTAACATCAATGTTTTTTAAAGACCTCAGTGAATTAAAAATGTTTTCACAATAGCGGTCCAATCGAACTCCATTTAGATTTTCTCCATAAATTGACACTATGGATATCCTACAGATGTTTTAATTAGAAGTTATTAACATGAATACTAAAAATTAAAAACAGACTCAATTTTTAATTCCAAATGTCTTCAGACTGGCAGACAAAGCACATAAACAAAACTGCCAGGGCTGGACTTCTGAATTGTAACTTGAATTTCATACAGGCTGAACAAGAGTATACAGAAAATAATCGGTGCTTGTCAGATTGTAGATGACACTATTTTTTAATGGGAATTTTTACATTTGATCGTTTTCATAAGCTTAAAGATTTTTTGAGGCTACAGTCAAATTTATGTCATCTTTCTCACTCAGAGGCATCTGTTTTTTCTTTTCTTTCCTTCTCCTGGAAGTTACCACGTAGGTAGAGGCATGTTCATAAGAAGTGCTTGCTGGACCCTTGAAGGGGGTCTCTGAAGTGGTGAAACACACCAGGTAGAGCCACTGATGTGATTAACTGCTCTGGCTACTTCTTTATGAGAGAGAGTATTAATTGCATCCAAAGATCAATGAGAAATCTAAAAGGCCTCCAAGGCCTGAATGAATTTAATAAATTAAGATGTAGTAGCTATAGGCAATTTTAACAATTTGCTTCCTTGTGAACATATTTTCAATCTTGTCAACATCTTTCTGTTGGCTTTCTTTAACATATGGTTTTCAATTAATTTCAGAACTGAGAAGACCTCTCTGAGGAAGGTAACAAATTAGGGAAAATAATAATAATTTAATAAGATAACACAGCTCAAACATAAACAGTTTTTTATGAAATAAAGCAAATACTAGCAGGTGTCTGACCATGCATCCTCCACCTACAATTTTTATGAAGTCACTGTCTGATTAATTCTGTTTTGAAAACAACAACTTTCTTAGTTTTATTGACATTTTAAAACATAACTGCCTATTCACCAGAATCAGTAAATGTTAACAATTGTGAATAATTTCCTTAATAATGCTTTTTAATTCCTTAAATTTAATGCCCTTATTATGAGATAATTCTTTTTATCTTGCCCTTTATTAACCTATTACATTAATCAGCATCTGCATTGCTATTCAAAATTCTCCATTTCTGGCCTCCAAGATAATGAGCTAACCTCTGGCCTGCTCCCATTAATACTCTTGACTTTTTAAGAGGAATTTCTGCTCAACTCCAGAATACAAGCCATTATTTACTCAAAATAATAATCTTTTAAACAGTGGCCCTCTATCTCCAGTCTTCCAGTAGCTCACAGGCAGAGCTTTGCTGCTGAAATTCTTTATTTGTAGAAATGAGCAGACATTTCTCCATAAAGTTAAGCACATATCCATTTCTCCTATTATGATAGGCTAATCATAGAAGTTTAGTGTGAGATATTAATACAATTTTTCCTCTATGTAGGAAAATAGAAGTTTCCTGTTCAAGCCCAAATTCCTTCAGCACACTCATTAGTGTGCAAGAGCAGCGCGCAGCAGAATAAGGAATACCGCAGATTACCTTCTTCCCGTTTCAAATGTACAGGCCATGTAGGCAAACAGTATGTAATTAACCAAACCAGAATTTATGTACACTATGGGGCTTAAACAGCTATTTTGGAGTGCCATAGCTGTACTCTTTTACTTCTGTCTTTGCATTAATCATTCACTTATTTAATACTGATCAATTTAACATGCTTTATTAAAAAACCCCACATGTATAACCAAAGGAAGATCTGAAGTACTTTTTCACATTTTGTACCATGGGTTTTGCCATGTTCAATCACTTGGAAAAAGGAAAATTTAAATAATTCTGATCTGACCTTATATTATTAATACTTGCAAAGTAAACAACTAAGCTATAGTCACTAGCATTAATTGTATATAATGTCAGGTTTAGGGCATTTTTTCCTCTTGGAAGTGTGTAATGCTGGACCTTATTTTTATCAAAATTCAGGGCATAGTTGTATTACATGTATTTGTATTAGTGGGCAGAAATTCTAAGCAAAATGGAAGTGAGATGGTATATATGGGAAGCCATTGGTGAAAAATAATTGTCTGTGTAGCACTGATGTTACTGTTATCATGGCTGCAAGTCATTACCCGGGCATTGTGCCAGTGTCTGTACATGTTTATGTGTGCCTTTTAATAGGTCATTACTTTTACAGAATGAAACTGTTAATGATCCCAGAAGAAGGTCATCTGTGTAACTAGACTGTGGGAATAAAACGTTACTTAGGTGACCAGGAAATCTTCGCCAGAAGGTTGTCAGTTATAAAAAACTCATTAATAAACCCCACAACCAATCAAACCAAACTGGATTGTAACATAGGCTCCCCAAAAGTGCAAGCACAAGTAAACAAGCAAATGTTTACTGACAGAACATATGTGAAATATGCAGCAAATCTTGTACATAATGTGTTAACTTGCAGCCAGCAGCCCATCTTAGAAAACACACAGAAATGATCTCAAACAGACTTGGCATAAACAGGAGGAAACCCCCAACATGGACATGCTGGTCTTGGGAAAGCCTTGGGATGCTGTCCGCTTGCTGTAACCTCACCTCTCCCATCTTCCTCCTAAAGGGGGCTGGTCCCATTGACCTCAGGATCCAGAGGAACGGGGAATGGGTAAGCACAAAAAAGAATGTGTTCCTGTCATCGTAAAAAGACTAATTATGATTCTTAGATTAAACCAAAAGGGCTTCATATAAACAAATTTTAGTCTTAACATGGGAGCTGTGTTTCTTTAGCTCACATGGTATTTCATCTGGATTTGACCTCAAGGGCTATCTTTTAATATTTGGATCCAAGTATTGGTGGACAATTTGGACAGTCTAAGCTGTAACTTCCAATGTAGCATCATGCAGAAATAACAGTTTTGATCCCGCAAACTAGTGGCTTTATTTTTCTCCCCAGCCCTGATATTACTGCCATTCTGAAAACAACACTCTCCACTGCTCTGTGGCACCTAATGTTACTTCATAAATTCTGCTTTGATGAAGTCTGAAGCAGAGTCCTACATACTGTCTCTTAACTAACCCCAAGGTTAGACAATAGCTAACTTCATAGCAGCTTCCGGGTTTGGTTTTGAGTATCCCTGGTGAGCCTAGATCTCTGCTTCCAGAAAGGCTTAGAAATGCTGTGCCCTCCAGAAAGCTGAGCAGCTTGGTGTGGTCTTTATAATGCACTGCCAGCTAATGAAAATTTAATATAAACTACAGAAACAGCCCTCAGAGTGAAGATCAGAACAGCATCACAAACACTCTTGCCTCTGGGTTATGTTATATTCCTTGCAATTTTCTCATGGATCACATTAATCTTTCACTACATAGTGGCACAGCTGCAGACATCAAGACTTCTCTCCTGAAAAATCTGAATGACTCTGAGTTTATGCACTCAGGATGAGGATGTTGGTTTTCATTCCCTCAGGTAGATGAGAAAATTTATCTCCTAAACCAGACAATTCTCTTGTGTGTTTTATGAAAAGCCTCAGCAGGCTTTTATAAAAATAGGACCATATCTAAAGCTACGATTCAGTCCCTCTTTCCCTTGTCTCCCCTGTCAGTGCTGTCCCATATCACATAATATTTGATGGTATACTTTCACATTTCCACAACTCTACCTCCAGTCCATCACTTCAGATATACTTTATCTTGAATACAATCAAATAAGCCCCAGTTTGAGGAAAGAGCCTTACAAGCGAAAAGCAATTGGACAAAGAGTAGAGTGGAAATCTTTCCCTACAGAAATAAAATATTTGCTTTAAAAGACTCTCTAACCCCTTAGTACTGGCAGTAAAACTGTCCAGATGCTTTACTGTTACTGAGAATAAAGAATCATCTTTTGGTTGGGGTTTTTGTTCTTTGTGGTTTTTTGTTTGTTGGGATTTGGTTTTTTGGGGGGGGATGTGTTTTGTTTTTTTCTTTAGGGAAGTTTGTTTTTCTGGTCTTTTCAGCCATCAGCTGGTTAAAACAACAGAGTTCTAATCTGGGGAGACTCACGCAGTCTTTTCCTAGCTTAAAAATATCTGTGGCATCATTCCCTCATCTAAAAGATGAGAGGCCTGGGAGTTCCTACCGCTTGTCCAAAATACACCAGGAAAGAAGTCAGTAGTTTGTAGTAGTAGAGCAGACAAAATTGTCAAGACTAAAGCTATTCCCCTAAATGAACAAGCTTTGCAATGGCTGGGCACAGCTGAAGGCTGCTTCCTTCTTTCAAGAAGATGCATCTGAAAGGAGATAGATCTTGCTGTTTTCTCAGAGGTCCAGCACAGCACAGGTAGCCTCCCCTAGAACCTGTGCTCAATGCATGATGGTAGCAAAAATGGCTTGCAGAGGTCATTCAGTACAAGTATGCTTGTAGCAAAATCCAGTACAGTCTTTATAGAAATGTGCTACCTTCCCTAAAGAAAAAGTCACAGTAGTTTTTAAACTGAATTTCTATTTTCTTTAAAAAGATCCTTGTGGTGGGACAGCCTTCTGCATAGCAGCATTGGAAAAGGGCTGTAATGAATATCACCAAAGCTGCCTTACAACTTTCTTAACCTGCTGGAAAGCGGGTTCTTGGAGAAGGACCTGGGAGTCCTGGTGGAAAAGTTCACTGTGATCCAGCAGTGTGCTCTTGTAGCCAAGAAAAATGGCACCCTGGGCTGCATTAAGAAAAGTGTGTCCAGGAGGTGGAGGGAGGTCCTCCTCCTTCTCTACTCTGCCTTAGTGAGGCCACATCTGGAGTATTGTGTCTAGTTTGGGGCTCCCCAGTTCAAGAGAGACAAGGAACTACTGGAGAGAGTCCAGCAGAGGCTACAAAGGTGACTGAAGGGATATGAGGGGACTGGAGCATCTCTGCGCTAAGGAAAGGCTGAGACACCTGGGGCTGTTTAGCCTGGAGAAGAGAAGATTGAGAGGGGATCTGATCAATGATGATCAATACCTAAAGGGTGGAGGCCAAGAGGATGGGGCCAGACTCTTGTCAGTGGTGCCCAGTGGTAGGGCACACACACAGGACAAGCGGTAATGGGCACAAAGTAGAACCCAGGATGTTAGATCTGAACAGAAGGAAAAACAACTTTGCTGTGAGGGTGTCCGAGCCTGGCCCGGGCTGCCCAGAGAGATTGTGGAGTCTCCTTCTCTGAAGAGATTCCAAACCTGCCTGGACATGATCCTGGGCACCCTGCTCTGGGTGACCTGCTGGAGGAGGGGGGTTGGACAAGATGAACTCCAGAAGCCTCTTCCAACCTCTGCCATTCTGGGATTCTTTTTTTTGTTCTCTGCTGTAATTTTTTTTGTTCTCTGCATTTCTTTGTCCCCCTCCTCCAAGTGCCTCCTTACCGCACAAGCTGTAGTAAGGCCTGAGTACTCAGGAAAAAGGCAGTCTTTCCTCAGCTGTTGTTTCTACTGGCTTTTTTCCATTACTTTTTGTTATAGCTGTCTGTCATGCTGTGCTTAAATACCTCACAGGCATATTTAGCAATATTTTGCTTTGCCATCTGGAACAGACTTTTATCCGACTCTGGGCTGATGTGCTTGAGTGCCCCATCTGGTGTAATGTCTCTGAAGTATAAAAAGGGCAGAGATGCCCAGTTTGTGGTAGCTTTAGAGGAGAAAGAAAAATCAGTAACACTTAATGAAAAATAAAACAACACAGTGAAATGAATGAAGGCTTTAGACAGAGTTCAGCTGGCTTGAAGTAATCTTCTGCAAGTGCCACCTCTATTCAGGAGGTCACTGTGAGGTTCTGTGTTCTCTCTCCTCACAGACAAGTTGTGCAGCCCTGTAAAACTGACAAGGATCTATCATCTATTTCACACATATATCTAAAATAATGTACCTGGCTTATTCAAGGAGACATAATTCATTCCTGTAATAGCTACATTAGTAACATAGCTGCATTTTTACAAAAGTACTTGACAGGAGGGAAGGCAAAACATTTATTTTAACAATTCACATATACAATATATACAATATACAATAGAGAACATTGGGAACAAGCATGAAGGCCAAAATCCAGGACCAGTACCCTGTATTGTATTTCTTGCAAAGAGCATTGAAATCTGTTAAAATTGGTTAATCATTAAAGAAAAGGGTAGTAGATTAATTACACCTTTGTAAGTGTGTTTCACATCAACACTCATGGTGAGTGATTGATCATTATTCTGACTATATCATAAGCTTATACTGCCTTAGACTTGCTTTTAGGAAAGGTTTTTTACTATCTCATGTGTCTTCTGTGTTCTATCCTAGAAAACACTTCCATTCCTGCCAGGTTTTTTTTTTCTTTTTTCTTTTTTTTTTTTTTTTGTTTTGTTTTTGTTTTCTGTTTGTATCCACATGTTGAAATGATTATGCACCATTAACAGCATTCTTGGGACAACCTAACCCAGGACAACATGTATGGAAATCAATTTTACATTACAAGAAAGTGCCATCTGGGCCTACTGATGACTATGACTTCAGGTAAGTTTGCAGTGAAAAGATTAAACAGTAAATGTGTATTTACTCAAAATATTGATATGTCAACACAGATTACAGGGCTATCCAATTATTGATTTTAAAAGATTGGGAACAGCTCAGATTTTCAAGTGTATTCATAACTTTAACACTCCCTCAGTTTTAGCAAGGCTCCTAGCACAGATTCTTTCCCTCATCCTTCAAAGGATTTCTGTGGTAGTCCCTGTAAGCACAGGGGTCATCTCAAGGACAGTAAACAGCAGGCTTGGGTCACACTCTGCCTGAAACCCAATGCAATATCCTAATGTGTAACAGAATCAGGGAAAAAAACAATTGAAATGTTACAATAATAAAAGAGAGATGTTAATTGTGACTCTTGTAGATATACTACTGGACTAATTGACTTGATATTTAGCCTTCAGCTACTAACTCATTTATCTTAGCTATATCCAAGTACATACAACATTTTTTCTATGTATTATTACTTGAATGTACATTTGCTGTTTTAAACAGTAAGTGTACGGTTATTACACTAAACCGGATCTGTTCAGCTTCATAAAATGGTTCCAGAAAGGAACATCACCTGGTTCATTATATTCCCTCCCATTTTTTCTGCATTTGTAATTTCACTGGAGACAAAAAACCTTCTGATCTGTACAGAATGATTAAGGCTGCTAGAAAAGACGAAGGGACATTTCATTTTACAAGTGCAGCTATATGTTTATCTAGGAAAACTCTCAGGTAACATTTTTGAAAGATGTGTCATAGCTAAAGATCAGCCACCTATCAGGCACAGATTTATTCCAAGGTGGAGAGTCCCCAAATTAACTTTCTAGATCTTTACTAGATGCAAAGTTGCCAGCAAGGCATTTGAAAAGTACATTTACAGCTGGGGTTGTGAAAGCTGAAGCAAAAGGATGTAGGCAGCTAATCTTACCTGAGTCCCTAAATTACTGAGTTTAGGGGAGAGAAGATTAAAAAAGTAAAATTACAAAGGCAATGTTTTGCATAAATAAATGTGTTTTTAGAGTCCCTGCCACTGAAGCCCCATGAAGGATGGCTATTCTCCACCACCAAAGAATCCACATGTTTTAGAGGTGATGTTATGTGACAATATGTTTAGAGAGGATGAAGCTCATCTGCACACCCATCAAGGAGCTCAGAGAGACAATGGCACAAGGGGGAGCCCAAATCATAGACTAGCAGGCTACTGCTGAGCCTGCCCCAGGAGTCATCAGCCCATCAAAGGCCCATCCATCTGCAGATGCCCAGAGAAGCACAGGGATAAACAATGAAGGTGGAGACCCGAAGTAAACACTCCTGAAGAAAGAGCACCTTTCCCAGGCCCCTCCCACGGTTGTCCTGGCAAAGCCATCAGTCTCAGTGTCCAGGTAGCACACTCACCATCATGAACAGCTCTCCAGATCATCTCTCACATTAAGGGGGCTGCTGCCAAGGAGTGGGCTGCACAGGAAAAGCAGTTTGGGATGGTGTCACAGGAAAGGAGTCAGAGCTCACTCAGCTCCGATCTGGTAGTTTGAGTTCTAATCAGTAAAGTTAGGTATGTAAAATATTTAATAAGTACAGGTGGATTTGGGGTCAATGCTCTACTATTTACTACAGTTAGTATAGGATACAAAGATTGCCACATAAGTTTACATAAGCTCACATAAACAAGCTTTGAGTCAACAAAACCTTGTTCTTATGGGAGACTTTAACTACCCAGACATCTGCTGGAAGAACAACTCAGCAGTTCATCTGTCATCCATCAAGTTCCTGGAACTTAGAGGACTCCTTCCTCATACGAATGCTAGATGTGCCAACTAGGAAAGGGGCACTGCTGGACTTGTTGCTCACTAACCAAGAAAGCGTGCTCTGTATTTCAGTCAGTGACAGCCTTGGCTGCAG
>VZZY01000118.1:0-16600 GCA_013400335.1 Eurystomus gularis
TGATTCTATGATTCTAGGAAATAGGGCAGTATGGGCATGCAATACTAAAAACACTGGCAGAAGTACTGAGTGAGGTGAAAACTGAACTCTCACTTGCCTGGATCTAAAATTCTTGTAAGGGGATCATACAAAACCTGAGCTCATTACTTCTGAAAATCCAGTCATGCCTGCCCTACAACAGAGTGGTCCACAGCTTGAACCTGCCACAACTGGGAACAGACAGAATTTCCATAGTAGAGGAAGAAGGTCCTCCCCACGTCTGGCTCCTCACACAGTCAGGAGATCTCCAAGGCTTCAAATGCTGATCCTGCATGCAAAGGTTTCTTAGGAGAGCTGAGGTACACAACAGCCTGAGATCATAGAGATCAACCTGAAAAAGCTGAAGTTAAACAAGCTTTGTGAAGAAATGTTTACCAAAAAAAATGTTTGTATCAATGTAAAATTTTGAAGCTACTTCTTGCTGGAACAAGCTCCCCTCAATTTCATTTCGGGCCCCATTCTCTTTCTCATCCAATCTTGGAATGAATGTCTTGCTTTTTTTCTTTGCAGCCACCAAAAAAAGTCCTCAGAACCTGGAGTACTATTCCTCTTATTTCATATCTGCAGTGATAGCCCTTAAAGACCTTTTACCAAATGGCTAAGCAGAGGCTTGTATTCTATTACAGCATAGGGTATTCATGGACATCATGAAATATCAGTACGGTATTTTTCAGGGATCTTTTTTTAAGGATATTAATGGAATCGAAATATTAATTAATCAAAGAAGCACTATTTTTAGCTAATTTAAGGTGCATCCAGCCAGCTAACATATCTAGGTGATAGTTATCCATGCACGGTCTTGTTCAAATGGTCTGCTGAAAGCAGAACAAAACCTCTAAATTTGAGCCAAAATACACATCCTGAGGTAGAAACAGAAACCAAACCAAGCTGATTATTTAAAAGGCAGATGTTATATATTGGTATTTTTAACTGATCATAATTTATTTTGCCTGGGAGCAAGCTTGACATATTCATACAGTCTGCTGGGGCTTTTTTTAACAGTTTCGTGCCACTGGGTAGTGTCTACCAATGAAATGCCGTCAGAAGAGCTGTTTGTGTAACTGCACTTTCAGCAAAGCAGTTAAATCCTCTCCTTCAGCACTCGCTTGCCCTCACACCCACATACTCTTATTCGTATGCAGTGTCTTATCTCTTGCTGTCTGGCCTGTGAATTATGTGTCTGCTTCCATGTTTTTCTGCCACTGTTTGCTCATCACTGGTTGGTCATTTGTCACCTCCTTGTGATACAGTCGTCACAGTTACCAGTTGTACTTCCATGAAAGAAAATGATAAGTACATCCCTTCATTTCAGTATTTAACCCTGGTTGTGCTAAAAGAGGCTGAGAACCACTCTAGTCACAACATGCTTTTTCTTCTAATTCAGATCAATCTGAAGCTGAAAAATTAGGTAATGTTTCCTCAGTATTTTGTTATGAGTTACTAGTCAGCAGCAGTCTTGGCCTCTGTCCATGGAATACTGGCTCATAATAGAATACTGTATGGTTAAGTCTGCTCTTTCATATTGTGGTACACAGCAGGCTGAGTGGGGGAGAGACAAATTAAATGGCGATGCACACAAGTGTGTGTGAATCAGAGAACACTGCAGGACAGCAAATGGTTTCCTAAAAGGAGCAAGAGACACTTAACAGAGGGCCCATGTGAGTGGCAGGTACTACTTGCTCCCTAAGCGGGGAGATGCTACAGCATCTGGCTCCAACACTGTCATTAAGCCGCCATAACTCTCCCCACATGCAGTGCAAAGAATCAGATACTGGTGGAGTGACTGTCACCCTGGTATTGCTGCCAAAAATACTTCAAGGGCATATGTGAACTGAGGAAAAACTCAACACGCTGCTTTTCAGACTGACTTACTGGCACAAAGATACACGCATTTTAATGAAAATTCTGTTCACAGAGCAGAGTGTTCAAAAAAATTCAAATACTTGTTGGATTTACAGCAGCATATCTTAAGGGGATTTCTCTATTTATTGACAAATTTATCACACATAGTGTGCATAGATCTTCAGTCATCTTTGGCTATATGTTTCTTCACAGTGCTTTTTTCTTGACAATATCAGAAAAGTCTCTAGGGGTGCCAAAGATAGCAATACTTCTGCAAGTTGCTTGACCCCAACTGGATGTCAATAGAGAAGTTAACACTTTGCTAGTAAAACACCAGTATTGCTTACAAAGGAAAAAACAGACTTAACTAATTGTCCATTCATAAAATGCTGAATCATGGACCCAGATATGCCAGAAACCCTGCCAGGACGTGTTTCCCATACGGCTTGTTTTTTTTTTCAGTAGGCTTTAAGAGATTGATAGAAATGACTACTTTCTTCAAATCACCAACTCTTTGGCAGCAGTTATTAGAAAAAGATTTATCACATGATAAGACATCCATCTCCACTTACAAACTTACAGTTTGCCAGCCCTCTCCCCACAGCAAACTCCCACCCCTTTGCAGTCTGACACAGGTAGGACTCCAGCTTCAAAAGTGCAAGGCTGTCCGACCTGAACTGTATCCAGCCCAAAATGAGAACTGTGGGTATCTGAGTAGAGCAGAGGTGCTCACTGACACCAATAATACATGGTTTCACTGCAGTATCAGTAACGCTGCAGCCCAGCCAGACCACAGGGGTAGCAACCCCACCAGGAGGTAGGTCTTGGGAAAAAACTCCTCCTTGCCCAGCCACGGCACTTGCAGCCTGCTAACACAGGCAAAGCTGAGCTGATCAGAGCCACAGTTATGTGGTAAAGCACCACAATGAAGCTGTCCACTCAGAGGACTGCAGGTTTTAGCAGGGCACATGCTGGAAATCATTGCTCCTTGTTTGTAGCAGGCAGTCAAGGAAGAACAGCACCTGTGGCAAGGTCAGGGGAACGTCAGATAGGACAATGCTTCTGAAACGCCTCTGGTTAAACTTTACTTTTATGGCACAAAAGAAAAGAAGTAAAAAATTGTTCTTCTGCAGACTTGAGCTAAATCACAAGTCATTCGGAAGTTCATTTCTCAGGAGGGCTCCAGGAACACTCAGTACATTTGCTGCTGGAAAGTATAAAAGGCAACATATTCCCAACTATGGTTACCAGTCCTTAATGGCTGCACTGCCAGTGGTGGTCTGTAGCCACTGTGTGTTCAGTGTTTTAAGTGTCCTTTCTTTCAAGAGAGCTAGAATTAGTGTGAGAACGTTAAGGCAAAGCCCGTCTGGTATGAATTAAAGCCATACACAAACATGTTAGAAATGCATTTGTAAAAATTCACGTTCTTTCCTTCTTCTGCAGCATGGAGCGGTGTAAGTATACATCTCCAACCTTGTAAGCCTGAAAATGTACTGGAAGCTCAGCTGAGTAAAATAACTGTTGTAGAGCATGGGACAGTATCTTGTACTGCTACAAAATAGATAAATAGTGCTGCTGATGAGAGCTTGTTTTACAGAACCAAAACAAAAGGCGGGGAGCAACCTGTGGACCTTGGGTTTTGCCCAGTAGACCTCTGCTGCCAACACTCTTCTGACCAGAGACTCATTTCTAACTGTATAAATAGAAGTGTGTGCTAAGCGAGGCATACTCCAGGCAAGCAGACTTAACTTAAAACCTAGGAATCTCAGAGTTCAGAAAGCAAAAGTCTAGACAAAACTGGGAATTTTAATATAGTTTGAAAGTTCCAGAGGGGACACAGACATGCTTTCTCTCCCATTTAGGACCTAAAAGCATCTCCCATAGTCACACTAAAAGGCCTTATTTTGTCATCTTCTAGCTTTTTGGGAGTACAGATAGGCCACTTTACTGAACAATTCATATTTACATTTTGTGATGTTTTGCTCATCTTTGTCAAATACTCAAGAACAACATCCTAAAATTCGAAAAGTTCTCCTCGTATGACACATGAATTTTCCTGAGGGCTGAAAGATGTTTTGGACCTGTATTTTAAATTAGTACTCCCTTACCAACTATAATCTTCTGCCATCTGTAATTTTGGAGGATGTGACTGAGTTCCAGTGCCCTTGAAGAGAAGAAAAAAAGTTGGTTTTCTCTAGCTCTGGAGACTGAAACCACTGAAACTACATGGTTCTCTAACACAAGAGGCAATTTCTATAATGAACACCTGGAAAAAACAAACAAACAAACCAAAGCTTCCTTGCACAAAGCTGTGCAATTGCTTCCTATCTCCCTGTGTGATAAGGACAATGACAGTCCACTGGGACGGAGACCCAAGGTCTTTTCCAATGCATGACAGATAAGACAAACAGGAAACCGAAAGAGATTACAGTTCATTTCCTAGCTGCTGCCAGAAATTGTGATCCAAGATAAAAGAGTATGCATAGATACACACATACAAGTCCTCCATGCTATAGGGAGCCGTCAGTATCTAGTGTTGCCAGTTTCTGTTGCCTTTCAGGGCAAAAACATCAGAAAGGAGAAGGCACTGAAGCATAATTTTGGTCTGAGGGATGTAATTACACACTTCCACCTTTTTTTTTTTCTTTTTTTTTTTCAAGTTAGTAGCCTTCTAGCAAGTTTTAGAAGTGCTATAAACTATGCCAAATCAACAGCATACAGTTGTGGACACGCTCCTCTGAAACGTGAAAGAAACCCTTACTCCTGATCCACTCAATGTGACCAAAATGCAAAAAGTAATTGTGAAAAAGGAGTTGTGGAAACTCTGCTAAACCAGATGTGTTAATATAGAGAACCTTTAAACAGTCTATTACTTTTCACTACCCAAAATTACAGGGTCAAAATCACAGACTTAGTAGGTTATTTTTCACTAATTAAGCAAATCTTTTCTCAGGCAATCACAGAAGGTTTTGAAGATATTATGACTGCATATACTGTATATATATTGTTGTGTATTTATATTTCAATCTATTTCATTTAAATTGACTTTTATAATCTTCTTTTTAAAAAAAGTACATTAGGAGTCATGAATACTCAGAACTAATATGAAACTATCTTTCAAGTACTCTTAAAAAGAGTAGAAAAAACCTATTGCATAACATTTAATTAAAATGTGATGCTGAGATTTAAAAACACAAACAGGAAAATATCCATATCAAATGAAAATCCCATGGGCTATTACAGCTCTCTCTGATTCAACAGATATAAAATAGTGTATTCTAAAATTCACTTCATGCTGCCAGATAAATCAGCATGTGTTGTACTCACATTACTACATATTCTGTTCCTACAGTTAAGCAAATGTTCTCTTGAAACAAAGTATAGGCTACTTTATTTTTAAAAGTATGTACAAATGCATGTATGTACATTATGGCAGCATTCATCATAGCTCTATAATTAAAACTGACCTGATTTTTGCATGAAAAACAGGAATTCACCGAACTTTCAACACTCTGCAAAAGTAATTTCAGCCTGCAAACATCAGCCCCACACCCAAGTCACAGGAGAACTTTGTATCAGGGATTCAGTTGACCCTTCATTTACTTTCACTTCGTTAGAGTATTTTTATTAATTTGCAGTAGGCATCCAAAACAAAGACGTATATCTCCAAACAAACAGATGAAGTCATTTTATACATCTTTACCAGCTATCTCATTTTGTTATATTTGTTGGTAAAGATGGCTTTCTGGCTCAAGATTGTTTTATTGATTTACAAATGACATCCTACCTAAGAAGTTATTCACTAAATATGTACTTCAGAGTTTTTGAGGGAATGCTTATTGGGAAATTTATTTTAAACTGTGCTTCTCAATAACAGTTATTAATATGTACATCAATGAATTCAAGAGTAACAAAGAATACTCAGCTTCATTTTTCATTCTCTTTTTAAACTTCTGCTTATTAGTCCTCATTTATTCCCAGATACGTTAAAGCAATCTACTGAGTCATTATTTACACATTCCAGAGCAGCTTGTATTCCCTTACCTTCTTTTTGATAAAGCTTGTTTTTCTTACCCTTTTCACATTCAATTGAGATGTTTTTCAAGTTTATCTTAATTAATTGCTCACTTAAAAATTTTCAGATGACGTGTTTTTAGTGTTATTACCTGCATTCAGTTGCATCTACTTCTATGCCATGCAGTCAAAGCCTAGTAATCTTGGAAATTTTCTGATTGTAGCAACACCACTGGCAGATATTGAAGTCTTGTTTGTTCTCACAATGATCATTATTAGTTTGTACTATTCCTGTGAAAATTCCTGGAAAGAGCACAAATTCTTTTGTTCCTATTCACAGAGAAAAGACAGGGGCTTTTCTGCTGTAGATCAAGGGTAGTTTTTTAAGAGTTCACCAATTTCAGTGTACAAACAAGATATTCTCTTCAACTCCCTTTCAGCCTTGCTTTCTACAGTTCTGTGAATTAGCATCTGATTTTGCGTAGGTATGTATATACATGATATTAAAAAATACATACAGACATTTCTTGGTATTTGGTTATTACTGTCATATAAAGAAGATGATAGGTTATTTATTTCAAATACTCACTTTTTATTATTTCAGATAACCCTACACCTCAGTACCGCAACACAACAGTTTTTTTAGTAGGTTTGTTTCCCTGGAAGGTAAACTGAGACAGATATTTTGTAGGTAATCTATTTTTACATAGAAATTATGTTTTTCCTGTCAAATAATTTACTTGTGGCAAGCCAACCATATGGGCTCTAAACAGTCAGTTCCTAAATTCTAATTGTGAAACAGCATTGAGTTTACACTGCCTCCGGGCACCACCGTGAAATCTCTTTGCAACAGTACGTATTTATTTTCTTTGGAAATACAGAGCTTCAGCTACATATGCTCTTTGTAAATCTATAGTGCCACGCGAGTGTGTCCAGAAATACATGCTATTCTAGCAATGGGATACACTGCTGTCTATAAAATAGACATAAAATAGAGTTTGCTAAGAATTTACATTGCAGTTACACTGGCCTTCCACTAGATGCCAATACATTACAGTAGATATTATAATGGAGGTCAAATCATACTAACTCAGGAATAAGGAGAATAATATATGGGTTTTTTCATATATGCTCTTGGCCTGATCTGAATTAAAGTTTCTACAGTCAACACTCCACCAGATTTTTATTAGCTGCCAGTCACTGCCACAGTCTTAACTGGCAATGTTATTTAAAGAGTCTCTAAATCAACTAAGTCTGGTTCTGTAAATTCAGCAGATGACTAATCAGACAATGCTCTGGAGCCTTCTGAAAAACCATCAACATGCTCAGTGAGCCTGGGCAGAACTGGCAATTGTGTTTCCATTCAGCCCAAACTTTAGGTACCATTTGACCTGGTGTGATTGTCAGTATGCCATGCAAATCATGATGAACTGTATCCATCATGCAGATAGCCAGCGAATCGATGTTGCCCAACACTACCTACATGCAGCACTGATGAGGGAACCTAAGACATTTTACACTCAGCATGAAATATATTGTGACAGTGGTATTTTATTGCGTTGGAAACTCTTAAGTACAACTCATAATCTATCCTGAGGAGCACAAACACATGAAGGAAAGACTTTAGATACCCCTTAGCAACTTGAGGCCTCCCTCTTGTCTTACAAAACTGTGGAGCTGCTCCATTCTACAAACTGGGTATTAGTTCTGCTACATGGCCGGCAATAAACAGGTTGGGAACTACATTTCTGCTACTAAGTTCTGAAAGCTATGATGTAGCCTTTGCATTAGCTATGTCTGAAGACTTTAAAGAGCACAGCACATGGCAAAGGTTCTGAAGAACTTGCTTGCCGATAGCCATCTCTTGGGGAAGTTATGCTGATACTATTTAACCAACAGGACATTGGCATTTCACAGCACTTGACAATACTCAGCTGCCACATTCTCAGCCTCTGACTCCTCTTTGATTTCTGCCCAATTTGTTTTCTCTGGCTGTGAAGCTGGCTGGCTGTGACACTGCCCAGGCTCCTGCAGCAGCAGTTCCCTAGTTGCTGCTGACAAGGAGCAGCTTGTGGTCAGTAAGAAGAACCATGCACTGTGGGGCCTCGCTTCAGAGGAAGGCACAGAGCATCCTAACTACCCCATGCCCAACCTGATGCAATGGAGAACTCACAACATGTGTACTCCCAGTCACCAGGCATGTGACACGTGGGATGCTCTCCAGACATCAGAGTGGCCTGTACCAAAACACCTTTAACTTAAATTGCTTAACTGGAGTTACTTTTAACTCTACACTTTACTTTCACAGAGGAATGCACTCTTTAGTTAGATTTCAAAGTCAGGGTGGAAGAGCTAGGCTATTTTCCCGCTTTGTATTCTGCCCACCATGCTGGCTATTTAGGCATTGCAATTTCATTTTGATATTGAGTCAGCTATTTGATTTGGAGTTCACATCTTCTTATGTAGCGACGGTCTTCTGCTCCCTTCAGTTTTACATGAGTTTCATTTGAATTCCTTTGAACGAAAGCACTGCATAAATGAAGCCATAGTGCCATTAATACTTTTTGAAAGAATAACTTTTTGGAACCTTGGTTGACTCTATAAAAGAAAAAAAAATCTGTAGTCATGCAATTTATATTAAGGAAAACTAAGGAAGAAAGACAAGGTGCTCACAGGTGCCTACTGAAAAACTCTGGAAGTTTTTTCTCTCCTGTAAAGTCAGGATGCCTTTTTTATATGGTATGTATTTTCTTTTTCTTTATATAAATATGTACCAAGCTGAGTTTGGGGTTACTAAATTTCACAGGTTAACCACCTATCATAAAGTACAATCATTTGCATTTACAGAGTGAATTGCTGTAGCACTATTCTCTATATCCATCCTATATCCATCAGAGAATCTTAATTTTCATTCTTTGGTTTAGCCAATATTGATTATCTATAAATATTTTCGATATCCAGGTATGTGCTGGGAACCAGAAAAGCATTTTGCCTAAGTAAACAAAAAGCTTACTTAAGACTTTTGAAATGTAAAACAGTGATTAACAGAGAGCCTTGCAATACAGAGCAGACACGGAGATTCATGTAGTATAATAGTAAGAATATGAAATTTGGGATTATGTGCACAGTAAGAAAAATAAATGTTGAAAGAAAAACAATAAATATTTTAAACAAAAAGATTACTTTGAAACACTACCTGATAACTGGCTTATCGGATTAAATTAATTGCAGTAAAGTATTTCACAGTTTCTGTAAACGAGATGTTCTGGCTAAGTATGTGTTTAGCCTTAGAGAAACAACAGTCCCAAGGCTGCATTTCATTCACTGGGATAACAGATGACTTAAACGTCCTCCTTCACTACTCTTAACTGTTGAGTAGGATAGCTTCCTGTCTGGCATAAAAAAACCCTTCTTTCCCCACGGATCTGTTCTTTCATAAAGGTCAGCACAGCCTCTGCTTTGCCTTTGTCATTTAAACCAAAAAAGGAGTCAGTCAGTAAGCATACCAGTATATTCTCTGACCCCTGAATTCCTAGGGGGTTTTTTTGCCCTTCTTTTTTAAAGATACATGCAGAATATATCGCTTTTAAAAAATATTTTAAAAAAGAAAGAGAGAAAGATATTTCCCATTGAAAACGTTTGCTTTATGATTTTGTAATATTTATATAAAAGCAATCTTCAATTAAAAAACATATTGGTATTTAGCAAGTATTTCTTCCCTTGCCAGACAGAAAGTTATTTTTACTTAACCATTGAGGCACTGCCTCAAAGATATTTCTTCCCACACAACTACGTTTTTACATGACTGCCCACATCAAGAAGAGGCTAATTGTACTGCACTGACTTGTCAGGGACATTTTCAGTAAAACAAGCTGGCTGACAGAAAATCTCAGTGCAGTTTCAGTTGTTGGGCACTAGCTATTTTGAATGCATTTTGCTGCTATACAGTGCTCCAGTTTGCATTAGCTGTCGATATTAGCCTTGTTATAAGTTTTAGCCACACACTACTGTGTCTGAGCTCTCTAGTGATGCACTTTATATTTTTAAGAATCAGTCATAATTCATACAGCATGCAAACCTAACAAAGGCGACTGAATTATAACCGTGCTCAGTGTAATTTGAAGGGGCACTATGAGCCACAGAAAAGTCAATATTATTCTCTATATGCAAATACTCCCTTTTTTTGCATAATCCTCAAGAGTATCATGTTTCAGTATTTGGCTGCTTCTAGCAGAGCAAAGGGCAGGGTGGTGGACGGACCAGCAGTAATGTATATTATGAGAAGCCTTGCAAAACCAAACTACCAAATTTAGTCTCTGGTTATGAGTTTTACTTATGTCAAGTGAAATTTTCAGGAGTTCAATAAATGAGATACTGCCTAGTGCTTCAGCCTCCTGCAGCCCCTGTTACTCTCAGCATAAGTAAGAGGAAGATGCACTAACAATTCCACCCACGGGCGTGATACAGCCAGTGCTTGTACGTACACACACATACACCACCCTCCTCCCACTGAGAAATAGAAATAATACTTTACAATCCAGAACAAATCCCCTGCCTTAAGTAAAATTTTTTCATTCTTTTAACCAGCCTTTACTGCCCCTCCCCACTGTCCATCAGACACCAGGCTCCGGCCAACAAGACTGATTTCACACATAGGCAAACCATGGTGGTACAGTCCCACTATCAACTCAGGGACCAGGATGAAATCAGGCTTCTCATGACTCATTGACTACCCATTGAGAATGCCAAAGCATTGTTGAGTATTTATTCTAAACTCGAGAATAAGGAAATTCTAACTATAGGCTATTGTCCCTCTCTTTCATTCACCTCTACCTATGTGTCTGACTATGCACGTTTGCTTTAACAAGTGCTCTTACCTTTCAGATCAGTCTCTTCTAAGTAATTGCACTTTCTGAAGTTAATGACATATTTTTGCAGATGGCATCTGCTTCTAGCAGTGATAATGCTCAATGTTTATAGTTACTATCTGGATTGCTGTGCAGAAAGGCTCTTGCTTATACTTGTTCCTGTCCAGACCAAGGTCACTGATAAATTTTGTGTGCTCTATTGAGGGTGCAGAAAAGAAGAGGCCGCACCTGCAGGAGAAGGGGCCAAGACAGGTGACCCTAAACTGATCAACAAGGGATTCCATCCCATATACATCATATTCTGTATAAAGCTGAGGGATCACAAGGCTCAAGCTCTCTTCTTCAATGGCTCACATCCAAAAAGGGCTCTGTCCATTCTGCCTTTGATCCCGATCCACTCTTCCTGAATCCAGCTCCCATCAGCCACTGAGTCCAGTCTGGGACTTCCCCAGTGCTCGGCCACAGCACCAGTGGTGACATAACTACCACCAGTGGGGTTGGGTTCAATATTGGTTTGGTATGTATTTGTATACATTCCACTTTACCATTATTATTTTCATTAAAGCTGTCTCAGTTTTCTTTTCTGGTCCATAACTCTCTCTCCCTTATTCTCTTTCTCTTTTAGTTCTGTGAAAGGAGAGGTGTTAATAGAGAGTGACTGTCATTCTTCTAGTGGTCAGCTGAGCCCTGACCCTGGAAAATCATAACTGTGTCAAATATTTTACCTGCAACACAAACCCCCCACAGTGGCATGGCAGCTTTCTTTGCACACTAGTCTAAGTAGCTACTGATCAGTTATTGTGCACAATAATCGAGATTATTTTGCCTCTTGAGTGAACTGTAAGTGTTGTATTTTCTCTTGCTCTTTCACACACACATATATACCAAATCCTGAAGCCCTTCCACTTCATGCCCAAAGAAGAGTGGTTTTTGCTTTGTAACATTGGGTGATGCAATTTACAATAGTTTTTACTGCAAAAATGAGACTGTTCTTAATATTGTTGACTCAGATACAAAAGTATTTCTACACTTTTCCCATTTAAATGGGAAAGCTTTCCAGAATTTTCATTTGCTTTGTGTACCTACAGGTTTTCATACTTGCAGACCTCTGCCTTTGACGTTGGATGCTTCTCTGACCCAGAACTCTCACTGGAAAGGCTTCCTCACAGGCCTTGCTCAGCATACACCCCTGCTCAGTTAGCTCTTTTGCAGCATGGGATTCAGCTTCAGCTTCATGTTTTCAACCAGCAGTTCCAGTTGACCTTCTTAAGGAACACTTACCTGCCAGAGGAAGCTTTTTTAGCAGTAGTAATTCTTAGTATCCCTGACTCTTCCTTCAGACCAGTTATTTTTTATTGCAGTCGATTTCAAAACCCCGAGTCATTCTGAAATCCACCCACTAACCAATTTTATAAGTCTGAGTTTTTTTCCATGTAGCACATGTGTTCCTCAAAGAAGGTTCCAATTAGTGGCTTTGTTGTGTTTAAGCCAGTAGGTAACACAGCTTTACACACAGCTCAATGATTCAGAAACTATTCTTACTCTCTTTTTATTGCATAGCAAGGCACTGAATACTTTATTTCCAGCTTCACTGCCCAGTTTGCCTCCTGCATTTTTTGCCTCAGATATGCAGCACCATGCTTGCAGATATGGAACCACATTTTTCACTAATTATCCGAAGAGGGCTAATAGCAGTGAGACACTCAGTTCTTTACACTCGTGTCTTTACACTTGGTCTTTACACTTGGGTCTTCACATTTGGGTCTTTACATCTGGGTCTTTACACTCGTGTCTTTACACTCGGGTCTTTACACTTGGGTCTTTACACTTGGGTCTTTGCACTGCCATAGCAGAATTCATTTGCACTGCTAATAATTCCTAGGCACAGTACACAGAACACACACAGGGTACCGAGAAACCCCGAGGAGGAGGTGGCAGTGATGACATTTGCGGGGAGCGGAGCAGCTTGGTCGCCGCCAGCTGCACTGACTCCAGGGCTGGCGAAGCCCAGACAGAAACAGCTCGTTGCGTGTGGTGTTTGAGCTAAACCACTGCCTTTGTCAGAAGAGAAGTGCGTGCTTCAAGGTCGAGTTTCGGCTGTGGCAGAGGGCAGGCTTTACTGCTAACTCTTTAAATAGACAGTTCTAGCTCCCTCTCGTGGAAGATGAGCCACAGGCAAGGTCTTCCCTATCGACAAGACATACCGGTTACACATCTATATATTCCTGGCCCTAAAGTTTATACACTAATAAGATAAACTCTTTCATTAAACAGATTAAAAGGACCTCACGCTCTAATTTCTAAAAAGAATGGTTACTTTATCTGCACTGTCTTCCCACGCTGAACCACCTCATTCGTCAGCACAATACTCCATTTCTTCATCAGACTTCAGCCAAGCTTCACAAGGCTCCTCCTCTCCTCAGCACTTCCCCAGCTCTGTCTGTGTGATATCCATCTTGCTGGTTGACCTCTGCCTCCTGCTTGCACCACACCTGAAGATGGAAGACACTCTTCTTGCCAGACCTCTCCGTCAGCACTCAGCATCACGCCAAATGATGACTACCTCTAGGATAACCTGAGCCAACCAAGCTCTTTTTGAAGACATTATTTTTACTTCATTCCTGCGGTTGTTTTATGAGCCTTTTCAATTTTTTTTACAGTATCTCTTTCATAGCAGTGAAATAAAAAGTGACGTTGCAATGTGGTAAGAGAATAGCTGATGCCACATACAGATGTAATACCCGTTGCCCGCTCTTCCTTCAAATATCCGTTCGGCTTTCCATGGATGCATAAAAGACAAAGAAGATATCACTGTACTAAGTGCTTGTGTTTATCTGATGGCCAATCATGATCTGGTGTCCTTTCTTTCCTTCACTAAAGAGAAGAAAAAACAAAATGAAACAAGAACTAGGGGAACAAAAAAGCATCATATAGACTTAAACCCTTAGAAGATGTTCCTGCATTGTGACTGGCTGGTGATAAAAGTACCTTGCTGTTTCATTTTTACATGAAGCTTTCTACGTGCTGTTTATATAAGGGATTAATTGATATGGCATATCAAAATAAGCAATATTTTGTTAAGGTCAGAATTCAACCATGTGTCACATTCATCACTGCACTTTTAGGACAGACCACATGCAAGAAGTCCATTTTTTGCATGAAAACTGTTTTTTAAAAAGGAAGTTGTACTGCCCTGTAGAGGCAAAAAGGACAGTGATTGCACAAAAGTCATGTTCTGTAGCACTTAAAATGTTATTCCCTATTCTTGCTGTTCATTAATAAACTAAACCAAGTAATTTTTATATGATGTGTTTTATTTTCATCTATATAGTGGTAATAGATATTGCAACTAATAACTAAAAAAAAAATAAATTCACCCACAACACTGTCATAAGAGAGGTGGATGATTTTACACAGAAGCATCCCTTATGCAGGAGTCACCCTTACAAAAGGGTTGCTTGCATTTTTCCCAGTCTCCACTGAAGCAGTGAAATGGTTCCAGCACAGTGAAATTTTGAATTTCACCTCCATGGCTGCAAAGAGAACAAATAAAACAGCTGCTTCCTAGGAAAGTGTAGCCAAAATAAGTAATATGGATGCTCCTGGAGAAACAGTGGACACCTCCCACATCTCCCACACGCACTCTAGGCTGGAATAGGTCTATGTAGTCCCAGTCCAACCCACAGTAGCTACCTGATTATCTCAGGTTCAACTGTTTGGATAGCCTAATCTCTGTTACTGTGTGAACGCTCATGACAGCAATAAAGTTAATAATAATAATAATAATAATAATAATGCTGAGCACAGTCTCCCTTAGGAGAAACTTAATAGCTTTTATTTGAAATTTCTGTATGAGTGAAATGTGATAGAAAAAATAAACATGTTTGGAAAATTCATGCTCCTCATAAGTTGTGGATGGTAGATATCAGTGGTAACATATCTTTTCTTACATTTGTTATGTGTCTTATTTTCATAGTAATTTTCAGAAAAACAGCTACCCCTTGTAAAGAATCCAATTTGCAATAATATCAATCTGTGGAAGCACAAATAAAGCTTAGTAAATAACAACACCACACTTTCATCACAGTTCTTGTGACTGGTCTTTGCAATGTCTTATTTCAGTATTTTGAGGCAACTCACAATCAGCAAATTCACATCCACCAGGAATTTACCCTCCTACTCAGACCAATTGAAAGAAATAAGTGGCAAAGACTGATTCTGCCAGTGTCAGTGGTGCTCAGCCAGCCAGAGCTCCCAGCAAAGAAGATCTGCACAGAACATTTTAACTTTTTTCTGGCAATTTTATTTTTTACTATGATTTTACAGGATAAAAAAGCCAAACCAAACCAAACACCCCAGTGTGTCTCCTTATTCTACTCCTGAACACAAACCCAAAGTACATAATGCATTTGTATGATTAACTAGAATTTACAGGAATGCCAAAACCAATGTACATATCTTGTTAAAACCTCCAAAATTCTGATGAAATCATAACTTTAGGCTTGTTACCATCATTACAGGTCAAGACAATATTTTATTTGTACACAAGTAATCAAATGATATCTGAATTGCTTGTCACCAGGCAACCATTCATTTTACGATGAGTGATCACGTCTTAGGAACAAAGAATAAGTTAAACATAACCAGGAGTTACCACTTACCCCTTTAAATAATCATTAAAACCAAAGAACCACTCTTTTCTCTCTCCAGAAAACTACTTTTTAACTCACAGCTTCAAGGAATCACGGCAGGTACATTTGTGTGGTTTTGCTAAATCAATGCCTGCTTTTAATTATGCAAGGGATATAAAAATGTTTGTATCAAAGGAAAAAATGGAAGTATGAGAGACAGACTCTACTGTATTGTAAATCTTTTCTAAAGCTCAGGACTGAAAGGTACTATTGGGCCATTTTACCATGTCTCCTACAACCTCCTGGCAAGACTACATTCATATTGTTACTACGCTTTTTTGCAGGGTTGCTTTTTCTCTCTGCCATAACAGCCAAAATGCTTCTTCTAGTGGAAACTGCTCCAGAAATGTTTTCTCCCTTAGTTAGCAATCATCTTTCGGTGCTTAGCGTGAAATTACTTGTAATCTATTTACATGCATTTGTTCTGGCATCAATCACCCCTCAGTTTGTCTAGCTCTTTCCCATAGTGCTCAATCTCTAGCTCTACCTGTGAGTAACAATCCAATTCTCTGTCTTTGGCAGGGAAAAGAGATCAGCCTGTTAGCTTCCTTTGGCACTAGAAGATTCTGTATTTTAACAGCACCTTACCACTAATATTTCCTCTCTTCACAGGAAATGTCTTTCCTGATGACCTGCCCATTATATGTGCCTAGAAGTGAGAAAGAGATCTGGCATGATTATTCCTCAAAATCAGTCATACAAGGTGGCAAGGGAACAAAAACAAAGTCCTTATGCAGAACACTTCAGACATCTGTACCAGTGAAATAAATGTAGGAAACTGAATAGAGGCCCTGAACATGGTGAATATTAAGTGTGACTACCTACGCCAATTAGCGTAACTGAGAACGAACGGATGGGTTAGTCTGTGCAGGCTGGATGTGCACCAGAGCGAGCCTGTTCAGTAAGACAGCTGGGGTGGAGGAAGAGAGATGCTGCTGCCTTGTGCCAGGGGAGCACCACACTGCCTTGGCACAGGAGTAGTGGAAGATACTATGTTGGAAGTGACCAGGTAAAGGTGAGGAGACCCAGCACCCTGTCAGAAGAGTGACCCATACAGTTGTTAAAAAATCTGTCTCCTAGTGTTTGAAAAGAAAAGCAAATTCTATTAATCATTTAGGGGGGCAGGGGAGGGGGGTGTGGGGAGAG
>VZZY01000118.1:16634-34094 GCA_013400335.1 Eurystomus gularis
GGAAGAAAGGAGTAAGAGAAGGAGACTTCCAAAGGTCAGCAGTGCTCTAGGAGAATCATCTGTGCATACACATTCAGGTCAAGTAGCAGAATTGTTACATGATAGTTTAGCATTTCTAGGGAAAAAAAGAGGAAGAACAGGGGACACCGGAATAGAAGACACCAGTTTCAAGGAACTGATTATATTTAACTGGCAGAAAAGTAGTTCACTTCTTCAGAAAACAAATTAAGCAACTGCACCAACTGCAAAGAAAAAAAAAGAGGAAACTTTAAAAGAGATCAGCTTGACAGACTTGTGGGTCCTCAATAATCTGAATTTAAGAAGAAAGTAAACAAAAGGAAATGAATGAGGAGCAAAAACTTTTCTGAAGCATGAAGGGCAGAATGAGGCCATCCAAGGCACAAAGGCAGATCCAACAGGCAAAGGTCATAAAGGATGGAAGAAAACACTCTATCCACACACATCCACATATACTGTAAGGGGAAAAGTGAAGCAAGAGATGGTACAGAAAATGTTTATTCATTGTCTGCTTTGGAGTCACATTCCCAAGTTTGAATGGAATGCTTTTGTACTAGCTTACTCCTACCAGCTTTAGCTCTTTCACATCTTGCTACTGAAATTCTTCTTTCTCTTCTCCTGTCTCCAGAACTACCCTGGCTCATCAAGGTTATTTTCAATATTTATCTTATCCTCCAACATGAATTATACCCCTTAGAGAACTCAACAGCACACTCTCCATAACCTAGGCAAAACATGGCTTCATATGGAACACAAACCAGATCCTTGCAAGATCCCACCCAATATGTACTACTTCTTTGACAGTATTCTCAGTGGCAAGCTTGTATGAAATCTGAATTCCAAGTCTTGCACCCAGCTTGTTATACATTGTCTTAGCCATATTTCTCTGGCTTATTTACTGCACAAGCATGTTATAAATAACTGTATCAAAAGCCCTAATAATGACAAGATAGACTAAATTTACCACTTCCTCTCTGTCCGAAAGACATGTTGTCCTATCAAAGAAAGAAGTAACACTGGCTCAACAGAACTTGTGGATTATAATTCATCTTATTTTGATTTTTCAAGTACTGACACATATTTGGAATTTTTATTCCGGAGTTCATCTGGAAATTGGAGTTAGCCAACCAGTGTACAACTGGCTACCTACCCCTCATCTTCCTCCTTCCCTTCTCCCTCTTCCCTACTAAAAATAAATACCACATCTGTTCTCTCAGTACTTTCCCTGTCTTCCAAGCTCGCAGACAGTGCAAGCAGCTCTGATTTTCAAACAATTTCAAACAATTTTAATTTGGGGGTGCCTAAAATCTTGGCTGACACAACATCCTGCCTCTTCACTGCTGGTATGAATTCTATCACTGGAAAAGGACAATAGCTCTTAATAGCATAAATTATAGACACATCTCCCTACAAAATTCCTTCCAAATAGCTCAGAATCAGAGGCAGAATCAGATGCAAACAACCAACCTCCTGTTGAAATTAAGACTGCTGGTATAAGTCTAGAAGTTTGCACTTCAGATACAGTAAAAAATTAATAGGAATGTGTTAAAACAATCAGTAAAAATTCCATTTATCCTTTAGGTATCAGATATCTTCCTTTTGAGAACTGGAAAGAAAGAAGAATGGAAGCAGAAAGTGAAAAAGATTAATATATTACAATGTCATGCTTACACTAATGAAGGCCATAAAAAAATTCATGGATACTATATCATTTATTTCATGGCATATTTTTGTTTTCTCTCCTCATTTCTGAATGAAAGTACTTGAATAGGCAAATAGTTCTAATCAGTACCTTACCAAAAGGAGAGTCTTGGCTGAAATCAAAGACAAGAAAGAAATTCATATCTCATAACAGATATCTAGTCTTTGACATTTTAAATATTCTTTCTTCATGTGTGCTGATTCATTTCTTGACTTTCTTTCCTGGAAGTCTTAGCTATTCAGTGTCACACCCTTCACTCATAGATCTTCCGAACAAGAACATAATTTTTACCTGGTGCTGACAGCTTGTCATCTTTCTCCCAAGAATTCATACGGAGAAATGCTGATATTGTGATATATCCAAGACGGAAAGAATTTGCTTTCAGTTTTTGTTTAATAAGCTAAAATCTACAAACAACTTTGGTACATGAGGTTGCACTGAAGTACTGAAATCCATTTTTGTTTACACCTCTTTGATCTCAGTGCAATTCTCAATTTTTTAATCCTTTATTTAAAGGAAGCTTGTCAGAGAAATCCTTTCCTGTCTGAGAAGAACTTGGAGGATTAGAGCTCAGAGTCAGAAGGACAAGGACCCATTCTCTCCCAGCTCAAGCGTCCCTACCTGGAACTCTGTTTTGCAAAGCTGGTGCAATACACAGAACTTGAACAGGGTTATGCTGCTACTTCTAGTTACTTGTAACAGCAGCGTTTGACCTCCTCTCAGGAGAAACTCCCCTGGAGTAATTTTGCTGTTCCTTCTTTCTTGCTCTTTCTTCTGTGATGGGTTCAGAAATTAAGAGATAGCCTACAGAAACTCTGGGTTTATATTGTCACCAGTTTTCAAGCCTGAGGAGTTGGTAAAAAATTCTACATCATTCAGAAATGGCTATACCCAAAATCATGACAATAGAAGCAAAGGCTCAGCATCTTGGAGTTTTACCTGAATAAAATAATCCTCACTGATTAGGCTTGGGGAAAAATCTATTTAAAATATATCTCAGGTACTAGAACACCATGATGCCATGTCATACCTCTGAAGAAGAGGAAGTATAACAAATAACAAAAGAAAATCCTGAGAGTAGGTTGGGTATGCAAAAGTGCAAACAAAATAATGTGAAATTAATGGTTTGTTTAGTTGCCATTTTTACTGAGAAGGAAGGTGTTGGTGGCTGTAATCTTATTGCAGGAGATGTTACCCTTATTTAATATTAGAATGGAAGTTCTCAAATGCTTTATTTCAATAGATATACAGAGCCCTCTACCTCCATCTGCCATCACACAAGATACATATCTACCCTGCAGAACTGCATGAGATACCATCCTGTAAGCATTTAGTGTCTGGAGCAGTGCCTGTTCAACATGGTCAGCCAGCTGTCTTAAGGCCACCAAGTGTTCTGCAAACCAGCAATTCCAAAACCCTTCAGTGAACAAATATTTAGAGCATCCATGGCTATAAAAATGCTTTCTTACCATACTTCTCAAACCCACAGAATAAGCTTCGGAGGTTAAGGCATTAAAAGGGCTCCAGAGAACATCATTTCAAAAGCAGAACTCCTTTTAAGCTCTGAAAATTTCATGCATGCATACTCATACACACTCATACATGCTCATAAATGTAATCGATCATAATTTGATATGAAACTATGAGCACACTATGGTGTCATTCACTTTTGACCTGTCCTGTTTAGAAAAGGACAAACAACTTCTGGTTCTGCTCTATTAGGAAAAACCATCATGAAGAATCCTACAGCTCTGTTAGGACACTTCAGGCATACGCCTAAGCCCTGCTCCTGCACAGAGTGGTGGTACAATGCCATGTACAGAAAAAAAAAACCACCTGAAAATGCACAAGGACCATACCACACCTGGTTTTCTCTAGCTTTGCCTATCAGGTTGTCTACAAACTGCAAGGTTTCATAATTCTCTCTCTCATGTTGATTATCTGGTTTATGGTAAAGTGCAAGTTTATATTAAAGCCATCCTTCAGTCAAGGCATTGGGCTTCTTCTACCCAGCTGCCAGCTTTCACAGAACGTGGAGGAACTGCGTATCTTCATGACTGTCAACTTCATGCTCACATCAACAAAACCAGTGTTTTGGGATAAGAAGGTACAAATCCAGTGAGAGCACTGCTGAAAAGGTAGCGTTAGCCTAAGAAGTGGAGGCTGCAGTGATGATGTAGCGGGTAGGGAAGGACTCCTTGCACAATGTATTAGCTTACAAGCCAAGTACTAACTGGCTCTAAATAAACTGTCCTTATTAAAGTACCGACAAAAATTAAACATTTCCAAAACTGGTTTATGTTGATTATACTTCTAAGATTTGGAAATCTTGTTTCTAACAATCTTACTTATTATATTGAGCCTTTGAAGTTTTTTCTCCTGACCACAAGAACTAATATCTCATTTATTTTTGGCAGAGGAAAGGGTTGATAATTATTCTTATATAACCCTCTTACTAAAAAGGAAGAAGCTCTAAAGGAAAAAAGTAAATATTATAGGTGTTATATAGTCTGAGATTACACAAAAAATATTACTAGTACTCAGAGAATTTTGCTTGCATATTGGTAATTAGTTTAAAACCAATGGTAGAATAACTTAAAAATACGTTACGTGTATAAAATCCATAACAGGATCCTATCAAATAAGAAAGTAAAACTTGCAAATTTTAAAAGACACTAAAGGACACCTTTGTGACATTCAGACAGTAGGTATTGTTTATAGTCTAACTCTGAAAGAAGCTTACCAGACCCATGGCCTAGAACTACTGCATTATAGCATGACCCAGTGCTACAAGGAAGTCAACTATTTAACAAATGTTCGAACCACTGAAGTTTACAAAAGAAGATTTTACATCCTTCACTATCAGAAATTCACACTCTCATATACCAAAACCTTTTTTAAAAATAATCATTAGGGCATCACTTCTCAGAGTAGCAGCCTGAATAGATTTGATAGAACTTTTAAGATTAATCAGGAAGACTATAGATATTCCAAAAACTGAACTACTTCTGCACAGCTTATTTTATTTTTTCTAATTGCATTCTTTCCAAGAATGCAGAAACTAGACCCAGAAGAAGATATCTGTAAAATATGACACATTAAAAAGTTTGGTTCATTTGGAAGGAAACAGTAGAAGCTAAACTACCATGAAAAATCATGTAATCCATTTACGAAGCGCATGCAATTTCAGATAGTTACATACAACAGGAGGTCAGAGTGTTATACTCAAATAAACCAGCAGCTATAAGAATTCTTATTAAAGCTTCTAGAAGCACACAGCGTATCTGCCCCTGTCACACTGGCATCCACTAAGGATACGGCCTAAGGCAGCGATGAACTACAGGGAAAGTTTCATACCCACTGCAGGGTACAAATTCGATATGTAAAACATCAGCCACTTAAATTTCCAAACTGGTGAGACTACAGCTCCTGTTACCAGGGCACAGTATTTGAAGAAATCCCTCAAACATGTTTTGTAGCTAACAAAAAGGTAAACATGTCTATGCAGAATTTAATTTATTTCACAGCCTACCCAGGGCTGCCAAGTTTCAGCTGGTATGTGTTGGCCAAAATCTGTCACGCTAAACAAGCGTTGTATAACACATCTCTCCCAACCTCTGAGCTGTGCTCCACTCACCTGAATTAAGAGACAGAAGACAAGGACTCAGCACAACTGTCAGGTATTTGTGGCTTTGGAGATGAGTCTGAAGACATTCTCATTTTTGCAAGTTGCTGGATTTAAGCAACTTTCTTTGTTAAAGGCCTACTCAGAATTCTCAAATGTGATTTCAGGTAAGATTAAAACCACATTCATGTTTACCATAGAAGGGGGGGAGTGGGAGTTGAAAACAAAAAGCATATTTGCTGAATAAATCTTTCTTATTCTCAGCTCAAACAGGTTTTGTTCTACAAAAGCGTCTAAAATAAAGTGGCATCTTGAAATGTAAAATTATCCACTTCAACTCAAAAATATCAGGTGCTTTATGGCCATCAGTATTACTCAAGTGGCAGAGTTCAGAAGTTTTTTGGCTCACTGACCTGTTTGACTTGAAGCACTACCAGAGATAATATATGCATATCATAAGTAATTCTGGTTTCTAACAGGTCTTCATATCCCATAATTATCTTCTAATTTGTGAAACTGTAGAGCGTTACTTCCACCTAATGGGTCATTTTCTTCAAACAGGCAAATGACCTATTAGATAAAACATAATAGTATCTGCATGCTTCTTTTCTCACGTCAAAGGAATGATCAGGAGGACACTTGGTAGGCAGTTCTGAGTAGCCACGGCATTAATTGTTAATGCCAGAACTGAGGCACAGTAGCTGAAGCAGTTAACTGCACAGTAATCACTGTAGTGCATGCCATTGGATTCAATTAGCATTTCACTTACCAGCCCATCAGTTTATCACTCCACAAATCAAACTATATTTCAGCCTTGGTACTTGTACTGATACTACTTCTTTTTGCATTTGTTATTCAGAAGTATGCATCTCTGAAATCAACCTGTATTCATGCCCCTACAAGGGCAAAAAATCGATTGCCTTGCAGATGGCACAGAAAGGGGAAAGCAAACAAAATCTTCATTGGTTATTGAAAAGGAGGAAGAGAAATCAGACAGCTTTTTGTTAAAGGACAAAACAAATAATACATTACATGAGAAACAGCATGCAGTTGTTTCCATCATATGCAACACCTTTTATTTTGGCCCTACCTATGTGGAGCAATGAAGTGCTTTCCACAAGCCTTTGCCATGTGCTTCCCATTCCATGAGGCTCTGGAGAAGAGGTCCTTCTTTCCCATGCTACTGCGAGCACTCTCAAACACTGAGGGAAGGGCATCCTTCCACATTCGCACATGCAGGCAGAGCTAGCAAACACTGACAGATATCTGCAAAAAACAGTACAAACATCTGCTGCAGCTGACAGATCGTATCAAGTATTAACTGGAACATTAAAAATGCTTTGTGTGAGCCATGCCAAATTTTCTCCCAGTTGTGTGCAGCTAGAGTGAACAAGTTACATGCGTCTTAACAAGTATTTCTCTTCAGTGCTTGTTCTCCTTTCAAAAGTCAACCAGCCAGCCGTTACTTAGATTTTCCTAGAATAATCTATCAATAATCTTGTCAGGCTGGGAATAGACAGGCCTTTCTTCAATTCAAAAGTAAAAGGACACAAGAATAAAGCAGCAGCCAAGAAGCTGTTGGATCATTAATTTTACATATAATTAACACTAAGCATTACAGTCATCCTGGGGGCTTTTTCCACCTTAAAAACTCTAGCTGCCTCCGCCCCTTCCTTGGAAAGGAAACAAAGACCGTCAGCCTTTTTTTTGATGAAAATATTTTCAGTGAAGAACGATCCTGATCATAATAGATGCTAGAGATGTCTTAGTGATGGATGCTTTACTCACTTTTCCCATACCTGTGTTCTGTAAATTTGTTACTCTTCAGCACTTGTTACAGAGATACTGAAAAATAAAAGCCATGTGTGAATCTCAGTCCTCACTTCCAGGAGTACATCCAAATTGTAAGAAATGGACAATATAATTTTAAAAAGCATGAACACCGTGAGGAGCACCAGCACCCAGATCTCCCCATGTGTGCAAGGCAATTTCACTCTCTTGGGACCCATGTATCCCGCATTCCAGATTGCACCTTTAGCTTACAGTCTTGTGCCAGAAACCCCAACATGGACCATAAAATAGTGCAGCACAAGCTGCACCTTCTCATGTCATACATGTTAGTAAGCCCTTTCCAGCCTGCCCCTTTTTGTCACACCTGACTCCCCATTTTGTTCAGCTGCTGACTCTGTTGGATTCACACGCAGCATGTGGCACTCATCGCACACGTCACACAACCAAAGCCTGCCTCCCCTTCAGAGCAGCATGCAAAGCACTCCCTGAGTGAAAGATGAGAGTGATTTCCAGCCCACCCTCTTTTTCCCCTTGTCCTCCTCCCATTTGTCTGGTGCCCCACTCAGACAGGACCAGTCAAATGTACTGATGTAATTTAACATGCAAAAACCTATGTGGAAGCTGGCTGTGGCCGACACCCATGATGCCAGCCAGCACTGCACATGTATGTATGCTTCTGTCTGTTTAAACAACTAATTTCCTTGTTTGCTCTGAGTGCAGTGATGCCAAACCATTATAAAAGGTCAAGGTGCTGAGCTGCAGCTCAGTTCCTGACAGACAAACATAGCCCAGGATGTGAGCAGAGCATCATCCCAGCTGTTACCCTTGGGGTTGTCCGCACAGGCAAGTCACCAACTAACCCCATCTCTGTCCCACCCAGCCATCAGCACATCTCCTGCCATGATGGCCAGGCTTTCACCTGTGTCTCAGGCTGATTTCATTCTGGCAGGCTTCCTAGGGACATCTAGGAGAGCTGACTGTGGAAAAAGAAACAGGCTAGCCCTTGAGTTTATTCAAAGAGGATCTCCAACATTTTCATAATTAGTGTTGCACAGGGAAAGTCATGCCCACTTCACTTTCTTGGTATCTGAGGTTTTGTTTAAACACTAAAAGAAATATAAATCTCCCATACTGATGATCTTCAATTCCTGTTTGTGTTGGGGTAAGATAACCACAAAGTATCCTTACAAAGTGTTTCGAGGGAAAAGCAAAATGCTGTAGGCATCTACTCCCCTGTGCCCATAGATCATGCAGACCACCTGGGAAGGGAAGGTTGTCACATCGAGCTCCCTGTGAAAACCAGCCACCTGGTTCCTTCTCAGCACTCTCAGGCTGGCGTACCAGGTCACACATCTGTAGCGCACACCCTGGGTGCAGGGCTGAAAAGGGAGGATAGGCATCCCAGAGTAACTAATAAGTTTGTTTATCAGCTAGTCTGGCCCTGACCCATCTTTGCATACTCCACCTGGTTCTTCCTAAGGCACTCATCCAGGGCTTAGTAGTAGTGACTCCAACCTTGACAACGCTGAGCACTTTTTACTTTTGTGGATGTGCAAGTTTTTTGAAATGCTTCTAGAAAAAGGGGAAGAAAATAATTAATTGGCACCAGAAGGACCTGAAAGGTATCTCACTGAATTCAAAGAGCCGAGGGGCGGAAGCAGGCCTCCCATTTGATTCTCTACAGATGTGCCTCAGGTAAAATGCCTTGACTACTTTCTGAAGCTTATGTTGGAAACACCTCCTGGGAGCAAAAGGATGTCCTCCTGTTCCCCCTCACTAACAGGGCTGCCCTATCTTCTTCTGACCACAGCAATTTCTTGACTGCCTGGGACCTACCTGGGTAGGTCCCCATCTTGGACTTAGACAAGCTTGAAAGGTCACTGTAGGATGTAAGCAGTCTCCTAAGTAATATGTCTACCAAAAGATACTGACAATGGAGAGCTTCTTTGCAGGGTAATGGCTGAGAAGGTATCTTTTGACAGAGGCAGTGAGAGGCAGGGTTCCAGCAGCTTAATCCTGATTCCAGCACCTGGTTAAAGGTTATTCCAGGATCCTTCCTCAAGTGGTTTTTAGATGAATGCAGGACATTTGTTATGTGGGGAGCAGCCTTGTGCCGCACAAGGACTCCAGCGAGCATGAACAGGAAGGACAGACTAGGAAGAAGCTGATAACCTTTCAGGGAGGGAAAGTGGAAAAGCTGGTAATTGCTAGCACTTGCTCTACACTAGGCATCTGTTGGTAACCCATACACACACAAATATCCACAGGCTGAAGTGCACTGAGAACCTAGCCCAAGAAAGATCAGTCCTTGGGAGACAGAGTTTCACTGGTGGTGACTACAGTGGTGCCCATGCACCATTAGATCTTCTTTTTTTATATATATGTAAGTTAGTTTCAAGGGAAGATACTCTTGATATTTCAGTCCAAACTCCTTTTTATCACGTTAGCTTTGCAGTCTCATATGCACTGCTTTATCAACTAAAATACTGTCCACGAGACAGACTCAGATTTTAACAATTCTGCAACCTGCTCACAAAGCCCGGGTTTGTTTCTGCTATTTTACTCAGCTGTGGTGAGGTAGCAGGAGAGGCTGCTGCTGTCAAGGGGTTCATGGTCACTGGCTGCCATGGGGCCAACAGAGTTCTCGTACCACACTGAGATCTTGAGTCCTACTTTTTATGGATACATCCTCTGTTTACCAGCTCCAAGTGTCAAGAAACAAGAAGTCTTCGTTTATACAAAAGTAAAGATTTTTTATTTTACTTTATGAGAATTAGAACACTTGGTACTTTCTTTGTATCTTGTCTCCTAGAGACTCACTTCCCTAGAACCTCTTTTCCTGAAAACATACAAACCCAGGAAGTTCCCACATCTTCTGCTTGCCAAACTACGAGTGAGCTCTGATTATAGCCTAGAGGCTGTTTCCAGTAAGGAGGAGAGGTTTACATGCCAGGGAAATGGAGGGGACAGCAGTTCTACTTTGTGCCCCAGGATCTGCAGCTGTCTGTACAGCTCCTGAATGACCAACTCCAGACCCATAGAAGCAAATGCTTGAGGTTTTCACCTGCTAGTATATACACCAATGAGCACTGGGGAAGACTTTTTGCCCAGGTTATGAGCACCACTGGGTAATGTCTGCGTTCAAACGAGATCCTTATAAGCAGAACAGGGAACAAGGAATAATGAGTTGGAGCAGGATTAAGGGCAAGAAGGATACCACATGGATTTGAGACTGGAATTTTGCTCAGGAGTACCTCAAGTACAGATTCACCGGCAGTACCAGAAGTGCCTTAAGGGATCATAACAGAAATGTGAGAACACTACAGCACAGGGATCTCTTTCTAGGTTGTTCCTCAGGAAGCAACTGAAGACAGCGTATATGATACCACGATGTCTGCGAGACTTTGTCTCCATGGAAGGAGATGTGGCAGTTCCAACATCTTATAAAACCACTCCTTATTTAGGGGCCTAGGTTGCCAATAACAGCACTCCTAAAGAGGCTAGTTCTCCTATGGCAACCCTCATTCATCTCCTTAAATGTCCCGGTCACACAGTCTTACCTAGACACATCTTCAGCTGCCGTGCTCGCAGCCATGCCCTAATCTTAACCATACACAGAAAAAAGGCACCAAAGTGTATCATCTGGGTCACACAAGATAACAGACAACATTGGGCGTGACACACACTGAAAATGCCAAAGCTTCTCAGTACCCATATAAAAACACATCAAATAAAATAGGTGGCAAAATGGAACTCTGCTTGTGAAATGGCCTGTGAATCACTAGCAAGTTGGTTTTCCTTCCAAAACTTTATGTCCCAGAAATCAAACAAATAAGACAGGGATAAGAAATAGACGTATGGTGTATTTCTTCAATGCTTCTAGAGAGGAAGGGGCTAAATCTGCTGAGTCAGGAAACCCTGACTATCAATTTACTGACCTTCATTAGCTACACCTGCTATTGCTGTTGTTCCTTCAAAAGTAAATGGCTTTTTTTCAGGAATCTACCTTAAAAGAGACTCGAATCTTCAATGCAAAGTGGGGCATTCGAGAATATGTTTCTGAAATCACAACAGCTTATTAAAGACTGGTTAATTAGACAGCAGTAACTGTGGTGTGAGGCAAAGAGCCGGACAACCACCATCATTTTGAAAATGGGACTGTTGAATATCCTGAGAACAATTCCTGAATGTCATTTAAAACAATTTTAAAAGCTACTACTGACCACTCACTCACTTCTTCCTTTTAGTTTTAGAGTTTACATTGCTATTTGATCCATTTTTGTAGATTAGAACCATTTCTAGCTCTTCACAAATTTTCATTTCAGGTCACTTGACATCTTTGAGAGTCAGTTTTGTTACCTCTGCTGAAGGAGAGAAACATAAATCAAAACCACTGAAAGGCTCAAACACCACCGAACAAGCACACATGCATCCACCCACTGCTTCAAAGTCAGCCCTTTAAAATGGTTACGATAAAACAAAGAACACGGTACCTGCACACTGTTCTTACAAAATACATTTGATAGGGCTTCATGTAACATTTAAGTGTACTTTCTCTGTAAAAAAAGAAATTCAAGTCTCAGCACATACCAACTGTTTGGATTTGCAAAGGGATGTTTATCGGGTAAACTTCATTAGCACGCCATTTTTTAATTGTAATTTTGCTTCCTTCTTAACCACCCCCTTCTGCTCTAACCACACCTGGACCTCTCACTCACTGCAAACAAGGGAGAAAGGCACATTTGTAATGGGGATCTTAGATGTGTTTGGAATTATTTTAGAGTAACTCCAGACAACAGCAAAATACTTGTCAGAAATAAGTCGAAGCTTCAAAGTGGAGATGCTTTATTTTCAGCTGAACTTCAGACCTGCAAACTAATATTTTGCTTAGAAATAAGTATATAAGTTGGGCATGCTGAAACCAGGGCTAAGCAGGCACAGGCTTGCAGGACTAGGCCCACGAAGTCCATATTTACAGTAACTGATCTCTATTTTAAAAAAATTCTATAAATTGAGTTTTTTTAAAATCAATTCCAAGCACAGACTTCCTCTTCAGGATAGTTCACTATCATGCAATAAATGCAGCTCCTTGGTAGTAAAGCGCATTCCCTAGGTTTTTCTTAAGTGCACGGATTTAAAGACGTTGCTAGAGCAAACATTAAAGTAAAAGTTGTCAAGACTGGGAAGGCATGGTTAGCAAAAGAAAAAAAACCCTGAAGTTCACAGAAGTCATCACATTTGTTTTTGTGAAAAAATCTTTCAGGTGGAAAAAAAAGTCTTTCAATAAATTTAGTAATATACTTAAACCCTTCATCAGAATGGTTGTAGTGGGACATACACATTTATTAACACATAACCGAAGCAAAGAGAAAATAAGCACTAGCACCTTGCAATATAGCTCCAAGATTTAATACCTGAAACTTATTCCTCAGGCAGACTCTGGGTCTACAAAACTGCAGATATTTAATCTTACTCCCTGGCAGAGTGGCTCTGCCAAAGTTGTTGTTGCTTTCAAGGGTGACTCTCTGCCTGCTTTTAAAAAGAGGAAGACTCCCAGCTCTCTAGAGAAATAAACAAAAAAAGAAATACATACATACATACGAAGGAAAAAAACAAAGAAAGAAAGAGAGAAAGAAAGACAGGGAATAATATTTCAGGGACAGTTTGCCATGGGTATTACTCAGCAACCAGATTTTCTCAATGTAAATAATGGGAAATGAATGCAAGGAGATGAGAGGGGAGGAGAGGAGAAAATTTTTTTTTAAGTTCAATAAATGCTTTGTTTGTACTTGCATATGTAACATTGTAAAATGTTTACATCACTAAAAGATGCATAAATTCACAAAATTCATAAAATACAGTTGATCATAATTTTGGAAAAACACTGTTTGAAGCACAACACCAAAACCAAATGAACCTCCAAAACCCTGAAATGTAATGAAATTTTCATAATTTCAATACGGTTGAATATCTGCAAGGACGGTTGCTGCTACCAAACCTGCCCCCATCCCTGAAACTCCACTTTTTAAAGTAGGAAAAGCAAGAGAAAATGTGTTGACAGAACACACACCACCACCCCCAACCCCTTCTTTCTTCTGTGGCTCACTAAATCAGAAGCAGGATTTTCATAATTTGTCCTGTCTGAAATATTCATTTGCCAGGGGCTAAAATCACAGCACCTGCATTCAAGAGCCTCCTCCGAGGCACCAAAACAGACAACAACCAGTTCAAAAACTTCCACTCGTTGAAGAAGATAACCCCACTAAAGTCTCTCATTGCCATGAAGTTGATGTGAGCAGCTGATGTGACCCACAGGCACGGTATGGGGTGGACTGGGGGCACATCCCGGGTGCCAACAAATGGAGACCAGAAACAGTTCTCATGACCAAGGGATGCCCCCCAGGTGTGTGCTGAGTGCCTCAGCCACAGCATGGCCGGGAGGAGGAGGAGGAGGAGGAGTGCACCTGGCAGCCAGAAGTCAGGATTACTGTCTTACACCACACCTGCTCCTCCAGACTGGTAGTGCTGCTCTTAGGAAACTCCCTCTTCCCAGTGGTAGTCTGTCAAAATCCCGTTAGTTGGCATGTTGTTCTTGATAAAATCTTTATTGGCATTTTCCTGTGCTGCAAGACAGGAAGATAAAACAATTACCACCTTCTGTGGAAGGAGTAAGCTTTTTCCACAGCTTGCTAACAAAAATTTCCTGTGAGCTTCCCAGGCTTCCACAATTCCTATCTTAATAGTTTCCCAGAAATAGTTTCTTCTTTCCTAACCTTTGTTGTGGAAATTATCTTGAATTCTCACCAAAAAAAGAGATATATACATGATATTTGAGTGAATGTAAGATATAATTCTGCATTAAAAAAAAATGTGTATCAATCAGTTCATGGGGTTTTTTCAGCACACACCCCAGTGACAGGAGAAATGATTTGTGCAGAAAAAGTAGCAACGGTAACTCAACAAAATGGGTGTTCTGGTGCAATGACAAAATCAGGTCCCTTGGTCTTGCTTAAATACAACAGAAGATTAGAACTTCCCAGACCTGCATTATCCGCAGGGGTTTTGGGTACACAACAAACTGAACTCCAAATCCCAGTTAATCAGGGATCCTGGTGTGGTGCTGGGTTTTTTCGGAGGGTGAGGTAAGAGGAAATATGCCTCTTCTTCTCCTCATTCCCCATAAATAGATGAGAATAATTTAAGTATCAGACACTTGTTTTCTTAAGAATAAGAACATCAATAACAGTTGCCCCACTTTCCTGAGTTCCACCAGTTTGACAACTGCAGCGTGTTTTGCTCCCAAACAAGATAAAAAAATTATCGCTTTGCAACTAATTTTATCCAATAATACAATCAGTCACTAATGGCATTGTAAGTCTGCAAGCAGCCTGAAGTTAAAGTCCCGAGCAAGAGATCTTTTCAAGCTGACAAGCAATGGATGCAGAAAGACAGCAACACTTCCAGAAGTAACTGGTCTTTCAAGAACTGAATCTTAACAAGAAATCATGTGCTTTGCAGTCATGTAGCTACCCAGGAATACTAATATTCTAGTGGAGGTTAATACATAATGACAAAATAGCTGCTTTTCTAAGAATAAATTTGACCAGGTCAGGAGACAATTGGATCTTTAAATTTAAACTTGTTTAAGAAAACTATCCTCAGAAAATGTACTGAACAGGATAATAGAATATATTCATCCACGAACAGATAAAATCAGTTCTGGCTTTCAGTTGTTAGCTATGCAATCTGCAGTACCTCCTTTTATGGTTTTAAAAGTTATTTTTCAGAGCTGTGTGAAATTGCATCTTTCCAGAAGTTGCTTATTTGTAATTTTACTTGGTCAAATAATTTACATAGTAAAGCTAATGTATCTCTTATTAAAACAGCCCTATAAACTGCCAAGGTATTAAGGAGAAGTGAGGAACCTAACAGCTGGAAAATTCTACAGAAATATTTCAGTTTTATTCTCTCCCCAAAGGTTTTACCCGCAGTCACAGTCAAGCCGCAGCTCAGTTGAACTCCAGAGGGAGAGCTCTTATCTACAGATTGGCACCAACTGCATTTTGCAAAATGGGCAGACTGGTATCAGTCATTTAGACTAAGTCAGTCTTAGATGGGACAAACTTTTACACCTTCGAGACTCCTTTCATGAGTTCTTGATTAAAATGGGCTGTTATGATGATATTCACATAATCAATCTTAAATTCTTTCCTTTCATATTTAAACTGGTTGGTGTCTTGTTCTTTTTTTAAAAAATAGGCAATTATGTCTGCTGAACAGTCTTCTGAAGACCTGCGTTCGATCTTTTTGCAGGTAATTGTTCATTAAAAATCCTTGCGAAATCACTAAAATAATTACTTTGAAAAAAAAGTGATCCACAATATTTTTAAAAGTACATGAAAGTTACAGTCAGAGTTTGAATATTTAAAAACCCTTCACACACAAACACATCAAAAAATATCTCTATCGTACATGTACGCCACAGTCCAGGGTAGGTCACATAACAGGGATTGATTGGGATCTACATGCGCGATTAGGGCCAAAATACAGATCACACCATCTATTTTTAATTTTGACTAAATAAAAAGTTTTGCATATGTTCAACAGACTCTTTTTCTTAAAAAACAGCTGACAAGACCCTGCTAAAGACTAAAGAAAAGAGCAAAACTCTTGTTAACACTCCAGCATCACCTTTCAGTCATGTTCCCAGGAACCTGAGAAACTCCTACACTGACTTTTTCCATCAATTGCATCTTTTCTAAAAAAAATGAGGCAATTATTCTTGATGCTTCAGCCAGAAAACCAGCATAACTGAAGCAGCTGAAGGTTTTCCTTTATATTTTACACCCTGAAAATTTACCAGCATCTGCATAAAATACCTCACTTTGTGAGCACACATGTACTATCATAAGAGATTGTAAGAACATGCTGCCTAGAAGGAAAGTTGATCTTGTGGATACGGTTTTGCACGACTAGAGGTTTATAGTGCAGCGTTTTCAAAACCTTTGAGTTTTGAAAGTGCCAGTCTCTAGAAACAGCTAGTCATAAATTTGCTCACATGTCACCAGCTGCTATTCCTCCCCAGAAGAGAAGTCCCATGGCATTCTCTGACCTGTGCACACCAGCAAATCCAAATGTGCACAGAAGGACGTCTCATACAGTATTTGGCAGAAGAGAGAATACAGTAGACGAAAAAGACTGACAAATTAAGGCACATCTAAGAACTAGCTATTGGTAAGGCAAAGTCCTTGTCCAAATTCAAGATATGAGCCATCTGTCACACGCACCCGGGCAAGAACAAGTGCTTGCTCCCTGTATGGAGCTGCGTTGATAACAATCACTGTTCCTTGCCCAAACAGAACGGTACTGATGTGAAATTATTACTAGAGTCAAACTGCTCAAAGTTGAAGGGGTGGAAAACAGTCTGAATTTTGAACCTTGTTAAAATACTTCTGAAGAAGGACTGATTTCATTTTTTCCAAAGAAAAACTCATGACAAATGTATACCACATCCAAAGCAAGACTGTAGTCATGAGACGAGCGTGCCTCTTGTACGTGAATGAAGTGGCACAATTCCAGTACGAAAGAATGGGAGGAAGCCATCCCGAGCAGTCTGGACCACACCCAGCTCAGCTCCTTGATATTCACACCCCAGTATCTATCCCCTCTTAGCTAAGTTCCCTTATGAGAAGGGAAGGGGGTTATGGAATCGGCTCTCCGCACTCACACAGAGCAGGAGAAGGGATGTAGAACTCAAATCTCAAAAAGTATGTTGGGTGGGAGATGTGAAGGGGATGCTACAACGCCTCCTTTATTCCAAGCCTTTTCACCCGCACCAAAGCATTAATTTTTGCATTCTGAATTTACCTAGAAAAACGCACCTGGCTACACTTAGGACCTGAGCTTCTTCTACCCTAAAACACCCCTCTGACCTATTCACCGCCTTAATCCTCCCAGACTTCTCAGAATAAGCTTGGCGGGGGGGGGCAAGCCTGCCGAAAGCCACCCACCTTGCGCCCTGACCTGCGCCCAGCAGCCGGGGGCAGCCCCTGCCCTCCGGCAGCGCAGCGAGCGGCAGGGCAGCGCTCAACCCCAGCGCTCCCGCCTCCCGAGGACCGACGCCAGATCGCGGCTGCTGTCGGTTTTTTTTTTTCACCCTCTTTTTNCTCCCCTTTTTTTTTTTTTTTTTTTTTTTTTCTTCCCTCCAAGGGTTTCCTCCCCGCTGATGAGCGGCTCTTTCCACGCGCCCTGCCAAGGTCCATCCTTCCCTCCCCGGCCGCGCACCCGGCCCTGGGCGTGTGGCTCTATGTAACCCCGCCGGTGC
>VZZY01000118.1:35364-70654 GCA_013400335.1 Eurystomus gularis
GGCGCCCCGCGGCCCGCACAGCAGCGGGGCTTGGGTCAAAAAACCAGGAGGGGCTTTTTCCCAGCTGGAAATACCGGAATGCTAACTCTGCCAGGCTTTTCGCCGAGAAGTTTTTTGGGGCTTTCCAGATGAGATTTAAGAGTTTGGAGGAGTTTCCCGAAAGGATGGGGTATTACCGGCAACGCGCTCCCGGCCCGCGGAAGTGCTGGCCTGATGGAGCGCTGTCACAGAGTCACCCAGGTTGGGAAGGGTCGTCAAGTCTGCTCACCCAGCACTGCCAAGTCCACCACGGAGCCACGTCCCTCAGCACCACATCTACACGTGTCAACCCCGCTGCTTTTGAAGTTACCTGTAATTTAAGAAAGTTCCTGTCAATCTTCAGTCTAGAGTTCCTGGAACTTTTTATGACTCTTGTCTAATGGGACTCTTTCGGAAATGTCTGAACTGGTTTCGTCACGATTCTGCTCTGGGCCAGGGCACTTCGTGGGTGTGCGACACCTCTTTCAGAATTGCCTCTTTGAGTCTGTAATTCTCTCATTTTAAAAAAGATTTACAATCTGTACCATACAGAGAAAGTAAAAGTAAAATGTGACTTTGCAGTTTTCACATATTACCTCCACTTGCTGCTGGACAAACCCAAGTTTTGAGCAATGGAGTCTGTTAGGTTGATCTTAATTTAGAATATTTTAATTTGTGTCTTTTGAAGCAGCATATCCAAGTTACTTGCATCACTCTTATCTGGAAACAAGCATTGCAGTTCTATTTTTACACTAGAATCAAGAGGTGCGATGGTATATTGGAAAAATGTTGTCCCATAATTGAGTTCTTGCAGTTGCTTATAAACTTCTTTAAATTGTGAAATCTCAGTCCTACAAACTGGAAATTCGCTTGGCACAGGTACAGTTAGCGTAGAGATTCGTGAAAATTAAGCTCTGTGGAAGTCAGTAGTCCACTTGGAGCTTGAAGATCATCATAGATTTGCCTTACCTAGCTTTTGTGTTCACTACACATAGGATCCATTTAGCTCTTCAGGCTTGATTTTTTGAGATACTAATAGACATCAGTTGATCACGATCTGAAAAGGTTAGAAAAGTTGCTTTTCAGGCCATCAAATTTAGCATTAAAATTTGGCAGGCGGTTTGCCACAAGAAGAATTTTGGAATTCAGCTTGTACAGATAAAAAATTTCCAGCCCTGTTTCTAGGACAGAGGTGTATGTCACAGCATGTTCACAAGTAATCTAGCAGGAAAACAAAGGCTTTGGTAGGCAGGAAGAGTGGGAGCCAGCTGGGGTGGGCTCTGTTTCTCTGAAGGGCACCTGAGCACATGGTGTGACTTGCGGTTCTTACATCACGGAGGCTAGGTGACTCAGTAAAGATTATGGTCAAGTTTATTGCTTTCTTCTTTGTTAGTCTTCTAAGATTTCCCTCTGAGGCTGGGGTTTCGTAGTGACACCCAAGTGCAGAGACACCCACCTCTGAGTGCTGGACTGTCGGTACCCAAAGCTGCCATCCTCTCAGGAGAGGAAGGAAAGCAGCAGCTAGGGTCAGGACATTCCTTCTGCCTTTTCTGGCTGCAACCCCACAGCTACTCTGCATACAGTTATTGTACTTACTGAGTAGCAGAGATGGATAGAAACACCTCATATTAGTCCAGGAGCCTGCTGTGATCTTTACTAATCCTCCAACCTAAATTTCTAGCTGTTTTTTTCCAAAAGGACGATTGGAAAAAAAAAATGGAAGGCATTTAAGCATCATCCTAACCAATCTAACTGTAGGCCAGAGACTAATTATGAACTTTCTAATCCCGGTATCATCCTGTACCCAGTCCCCCTCATTCCCAGCATCAGGCCAGTCACCTGCAGCCTCCATTTACCCTGTCGGCCCCTTCAGGCTCTTTTGATATTTTGACCTTTCTTCTCTACCCATCGTCACAGAACTTGTATTTTCCTGGTTGTCATCCAAGGACAGCAGACCAGGGGTCTGAGCAAAGCAAGATGGTCCACTGGAGGGAGAAACAAAGCGAGAGACAGTGAGATTTGCTCCAAATGATTGTAAAAAACCTTGCAGAGAAGGTTGTGTTGCCACCATATTTATGGCCACTAGTACGGATTTGTACATTTGGTCGGCCTGGAAGTGTGTTTAAACAAACTTTTGTCTGTTCACGGGCTTTTTTGTGTTCATGGGCATTTGTAGAATTTATCATATGAAAAATGGACAGGATTCAGCTGCAGATTAAGACATTTCAGTGTCTACACCTGTTTGATTAAAACACTTGTCCACATATGTATTAGGTGGTTATGGTCCAGTTATGGTCAACGGAGAGACCTTGTCAATGCTTGCCGTGAAGCCTGGGAATAATTCAGCCCAAGCAGACACCAAGCAGCTGATAAGCTCAATAGCTGTAGGCTCTTAACCAGGCTGGCTAAATAACTCTTGAGTGTGAGGGAGTTTAGACACCCAAGTAGTGTCTTAATCTGGAGCTGAATCCTTCCCTCAAGGTATGAGTCATTTGGTTGTACAAAGATCCCTTTTAAGCTATTTTAACAGATTATAGAAGGTATTTGTTAATGCAGTGTGCACCCTGTGGCATTTAATATGTACTTAACTGCTCTTGTTGTAATTCAGCCTTTTTTAGATCTGCCTTCCGGGTTCTGCCACTGCTCCTTGTTCTGTCTCCAGTGAATTCATCCAGTTGTGCAATGGGAAATAAAACAACTGAAATCCGCGTCAAGTATGAGAATATACTAAGCCATGACATCAATGAGTTGGTAGGTAATAGCTCTTCGGCTTTCAAAAAATGTTGGTTATTTTTAGGTGGTAGCAAATAATAATCTCTTAATGTTGACGTATGGTGAAAGACCAGTTTAAAACCACACGTTATCGTGGCATGGTTGCTTTGTTTGGGGGAGTACGACAATTCAGTCTCTTTAAAATCTCCGAGATCTGCGGATGCTGCCTATTTGCATGTACAAGTGATGTGATACAGGTATTTGTGCCTATGCACCATGTAGTTAGACACATGTATCATTTGGCTCTAAACAGCATAAGATATTACACTAAAAAGTATCTTTTCTGAAGCAATTTCATTACTACTCCTTCTTATCAAAAGAAGAAAGCATTACACAACCTGTAATTTGTTATACTAATTGTAGACTTCTCGAGTGAAGTTTTATGTTGTCCATTGACTACAAATGCACACGGGCACAAAATTCATTCAACAGTAAAACTTTCTTTGTATTTTATTAATGCATCTTGTTTAGCCAACAAAGAATCCACTTTTCTAGATGGCACCAGAGAAAAATCTAACTTTCTTCATTATGGCTTCATCTGGCACATTTATTACAGCTTTGCAAAGCAGTATCATTACAGTTTACCGATCCATGCCCAAAACCTACCTTCCAGCTTTTCATCGTGAATTACTAACAATTAAATTCATCTATCAAGAACACTTTCATGGAAGAAAGCACTTTTAGATTAGATTTAGATGAGCAGGGGCATTTCTATGAAAATAGGATTTTTCTGACAGTTTGTCACTGAACGAGAACTCACCATTCTGTGCGGTTTTAAATCAAGATCCATTTGCATGCAGTACAAGTGGTACACAGTGCTTTTCCAAAGGTGAAATCGGAGCCATTGTGTTTATTTGCACTTAAAATCCACCACCGTCTTTCAGAGCATTATGCCTGTGGTTTCCAGCCTTTACTGAGATACATCAGCCCTCATCTGGAAACAAAAATACCTTTAGAGTCAGGGAATCATCATTTAATCTTCAAAAACATTCCGGTCATGTTGTATTCGTTGAGATTATGAAGGTACTTCTCCACAGAAAGATGACCTTGTGCCTGAACAAGACACCAAGGTTGGGAAAAATATTCATGGCCGTATTAGAGTAGATAAGTAGCCCCTTTAGTTTGTTGTCTTATTCCTGACAAAGAGAAATGTTTCCTAGAGAACAAAAATAAATGCTTTTGATGAGCAGTTATAGGATATCTGACCTATAAGAGAAAACAACGTGACAGGAGTAACAGCCCCTGGGAGGTGGATCCTGCTGTCTTCCAGTGATGGAGAGCCATGAGGTGCATCCCAGCTCTGCTGGAGCTGCAGGGCGAGGGATCTGTGAGGGTGTCCTGGGCTGGAGGTGGCAGTTCCTTGCCTCTTGCCAGTTGCAGGGTGGATGCACTCATTGCCCCAAGCTGCCATCAAGGATTTGAAGGGGGAAAAGCCATTCTTCCAGGTACATTTTGAAAGTCTTTATCTTTTTTATTGCGATAAACATTATGGAGTCTCCTTTTTAGGAGACTGGATGAGAACTAAAGCTGTTGCCCAATTAAGTAAGTCAATAAAACCTTAACGAAATAATGTTTGTGGAAGGTAATATACTGAACTCTGAAGCTTTTGCTTTCTAGAATAGGCATGCACAAGTTTCTTCATTTTCCCATCTTTATTTTTCCCAGTTTAAGAGAGATTAATTTGTCTTCCATGTAAAATCGGTGTAGTCTTGTCACTGAAACTTAACAGCAAATATTATGGATGGTGCTGTTTGCGTAATAGCAACTGCCTTGTAGGCACTTTCCTGCAGTTACAGAGCCAAAGTCAATAACTTTCAGTCCCTCAGCCTGATGTTTGGAGGCGGTTATGGAGATGACTAGTGGGTTATATACTAGACCTCCATAAGTTTAATTTTCACTAATGCTTTTCCTGAGGCCAGGATTTCCTTCAGGTTGCTTTAGTCACAGCCAATAAACTTTCTTCAGAAATAGTTACTGTGCGTTATACTAAAGATGATCTGTGGAAGTCAGGGAGAATGGCTAAAACCCTCAGCACTTAGAAGATGAAGCCACAGATTGTTGGGTGTAGGATGATTAATTATTTGTTTGCTTTAAAATCTTGCTACTGTGTAACTGCAGCAAAACTTCATTCTGTGGTGGTACAAGCAGAGATGTGCATTATCTTCCAAATGTTTGAGATGGTTTTTTTTTGTCAGTCAGTATTTTACTCTCTAAACTCTTGGTTTTCAAAACACTTCCTGCATGAAGTTTTACTAATCTTGGGTGAACTTCTGAAATACAGGCAACGTTACATAAAAATCTGCAGAAAAACTTTAAGAATTAAGTTGTCAAATGTGTTCATATGCATGCCTAAGTGAGGAGATCTAACACGATATTTTGATGAGCTGCCTTTTTTAAAGCCCTTCTGGTTATTTTAGGTTATCTGGATACAGGCTGAAGAAGAAAGCAAAAGAATTTTGTTGAGTTCAGTTGTCATCTCAATGACAAGCCTGAAAGTCAAAGAAAAAACCCGCAGAGAATAAATAATTGATAAAAGATTATGGTCACGCAAAGGGAGCAAGTGGTATCACTTAGGACATCTGTTGTTAGTGCATATGCAAAGTGAGCACTACAGTGCGTGTGTTTGTTGAGACAAACACTGACAAACATTGTGTTTGGTGTCTGTGTAAGATTTAAATACTCCTGTATGGTTTTAAATGCCAAAGAACCAAGTAATTACATAAAATATGGAAGTTTTGGGCTCTCCGGTACGGGAGAAATACGGAGCTACCGAAGAGAGTCCAGCAAAGGGCCATGGAGATGATTAAGGATCTGGAGCACCTGTCCAATAAAGGCTGAGAGAGCTGGGACTGTTCATCCTGGAGAAGAGAAGGCTCAAGAGGGTCTTATAAATGTCTATAAATACCTGAAAAGGTGCAGAGGACAAAGCCAGCGTCTTTTTAGTGGTGCCCAGTGACAGGACCAGAGGCAGTAGGCACACACTGAAACATAGGAGGTTCCCTCTGAACATCAGGAAACACTTTCCCACCGTGAGAGTGACCGAGCACTGGCACAGGTTGCCCAGGGGGGCTATGGAGTCTCCATCTTTGGAGATACTCAAAACCTGCTTGGACATGATACTGAGCAACTGGCTCTTGGTGGCCCTGCTTGAACGTGGCGGGTTGGACCAGGTAACCTCCAGAGGTTCCTTCCAACCTCAACCACGCTGTGATTCCGTGTGATTCTGTTAATGCCTTCAGAAATGGTAGCTGGATTGGGGTTTTCTTTGCCTGCTTGCCAAGGAAAAGCTCAGAATTGTACAGTAACCCTGCTACACCTGAGGAGATGCTACGGAAAAATCTGGTGTTGACATCACCAGCTGTTAGTGAGAAGCTTGGCTCACTTGATGAAAAGTACTTCCATGTTTAAACATATATGATATTTTACAGGTAAATATGTCTGCAGAATATCGTGACAGGTGCTGCAAGAATAAAAAACATGAAAATAGCAAAGTGTTTTTCTGCAATGATACTCAGGTAAAATTTAACTTCTCGGAATGTTAGAGAATACAAACTCAAATGGGTTCTTTGTACAGTCCAGTCCCTGAATAACATATTGTGATAGTCAGATCATGATATTCAGAGTTGTTCCTTTTTTTGCATTTCAAATTAACAAAATTTGTCAAGTAAATGGATATTTTTAGTATGAAGCAATTCTGTATCCAATAAATGCTTTTTTCCCTACTATATAAATTATAGTAGAAAAATATTTTTATTAAAAATAAAAGCATTACAGCTATGATTCTCCCTAACATCCTTATGCTATTAATATTACTACTACAAATGGATAATTTAAATATTTTGAAGAGATGGGAGGTAGACCAAATTAGTCGTGTGTTTCACTGGAAAGATTTGCGTTATGAAAGCAAAAGAAACTAATGGTAATGGATAGAGGTTTTTTTTAAAGACAGACCAAGATTGTAAAGTATTAATAGCGCACAGACGTTTCAGGATGTATTTTTCTTGCGTTCTTTACAGGAAACAGAATCACTACAGAGTATGGCATGCAACATGCTCAGGTTCTTTCATAAGCAAAAAATCAGCAAAGACTTTCGGTGGAAAGCAGCATTAGTCTCATGTGGGACATTACAGGTTCTACAGTGCAAATGTGAAAGACATAAAAAAGAAAAGGTGAGTGGTAGTGATGGTCTGTGGTTATTGAAAGTATGTGACTTACTCCTTAGAGCTCTATGTTATATGCATGGTGAATTTTGCTCTGTATAGCATATGTCTTGTAATAGACATTAAGCTCAGTGCAAAGACTAAGACTGGAAGTCCATAGTGAAGATATATACTGTGGTTCAGTACTGAAGTACTTGAGTTAATTCTCCAGTAAAGGGCAAAGATGACACTTGTGCAAAGAAGGCCTTTAACTTCTGTAGCATATAAAATCATAGTTGTTACTTCTCATTGGGATTCTACCCTAAGTTCTCTCCATAATCCCTTTGATGTTTATTTTAAGCACAGTATTTCATACTCAACAAGTATAGTTAGATATGAAAATATTTGGATAAATATTTGGATTTTCAGTCCCTGGCAGAATCTACTCTTTGCTTTGTCACTCAAATCTAGCGCACTGGTCTAGAGATTATCATAGCATATGAAGATTATCGTTTGCACGGTCGTGGTTCTCCATTCCAGGGCTCTGAGGGTGCCCCAGCCCTTTGTCAGTGTTGAAGACAGAGGCAAAGAAGGCATTAACATCTCCGCTTTGTCTCTATCCCTGTTTATGAGGTGTCCATGATCAGCAGGTATTGGGCCCATGTTGTTTCTGGCCTGCCTTTTGCTGTTAACATATTTTAAAAAGCCATTTTTATTATCCTTCACAGTGCAGGCCAGCTTCAACTCTAGTTGAGCTTTACCCGCATGGATTTCTGCCCTACAGCGGTGGACAGCATCCCTATAGTCCTCCCATGTCATCTGTCCTTCTTTCTACTGGCCATACACCTTCCTTTTTTGCCTTAGTTCAAATAGGAGGTCCCTGCTCAGCCAGGGTGGCCTTCTACCTTGCTTGCTTGACTTCCAGCATTTTGGATTTGCCTGGCCCTGTGCTTTTAGGAGATGGTGCTTAAAAAGTGACCAGCACTGATGGACCCCAGCACCCTCAAAAGCTTTTTCCCAGGAGACTTTACTAAGCAGTTCCCTAAGCAACCTGAAGTCTGCTTTCCTCATATCCAGAGTTGAGGTCTTGCTGTTGGTTTTCCTCCTGATACTGTAGATGTTAAACTTGACTGCTTCATGGTTGCTGCGGCCAAGGCAGCCTCCAATTGCCACCTCACCAACCTCACCAACCCTCTCTGTTTACAAGTAACAAATCAAGGAAGGTACCTTTCCTGGTTGGTTCTCTTAGCACCTGTACCATAAAGTTGTTGTCCAGATAGTTTAGGAATCTTCTGGACCTGTTTGTACCAGCTGAGTGGTACTCCCAGTTGATATCTGGCAAATTGAAGTCCCCCATGAGGAGAAGGGCAGATGACTTGGAGGCATCCTGTAGTTCCTTAAAGAGTGACTCATCAGTTTCATCATCCTGATTGGGTGGCCTGTAGCGAACTCCCATGATGACATCTGTTTTAATTGTTTGTCCCTTAATCCTTACCCAGAGGCTCTATGCCATCAACTATGGCATCAACTATATCCACTATGCCATCACCAGCTGCAAGCTCTACGCGTTCCAGCCCTTCCACTACATACAATGCCACCCCCCTGCCCCTTCTGCCCCATCTGTCCCTCCTGAAAAGCCTGTAACCATCCATCATGGCAGAGCAGTCACACGACTCATCCCACCAGGTTTCACTAATGCCAATAATCTCATATCTCTGGGATTGGGCCAAGGCTTCTGGCTCCTCCTTCTTGTTCCTCATGCTGTATGCGTTTGTATAGAAGCACTTCAAGTGTGGTTCATTGTGCCCACCTCCTCCTGGAGCAGTCTGGAGACTCACTAGGACATAGCTCCTTAGACTTTGGCATGCCTTCCCACTGCTCATCACCAACTGGCCAGCTACTGCCCTTTCCCCCTTCAAATCTAGTTTAAAGCCCTATCAATCAGTCCAGCTAGCTCTTGAGCAAGAATTCTCTCAGTAGACCTGATGAGGAGTAGAATATCCCAAGGTCAAAAACCCCAAATTTCTGCCTGTGACACCAGCCTCAGAGCCACGTGTTCATCAGCTGGGACTGCCTGATCCATTCAGAATTCTTCCCTGCTGCTGAAAGGATTGAAGAAAATACCACTTGCACACCTGACTCTTTGACCAACCGTCCCAGGGCTCGGAAGTCCCTTTTGATTGCTTTAATGTTTCTTCTTGCTAACTCTTCACGGTGAACTTGAAGAACCATGGGTTCTTCAGCAGGTGATAGTCTGAGGACTTTATCAAACTAGGGAGTTTTCTGGTGATGTCTCTTACCTTGGCCCCAGGGAGACAGCAGAGTTCCCTGTGGGTTGGGTCCGGTCAGCATATCAGACCCTCTGTTCCCCTCAGAAGGGAGTCACCTATGACAACTCTTCTTTTAGTCCTTGCATGAGTGGTGGTGATAATACGATCAGCAGACCTGTCTGACTGTGAAGGCTTCTCAGGTGTCGCCTCCCCATTGTCCCCATCCTCATTTGACTGCAATTCCTCAACCAGAGCCTCACACCTGTTGCTCAGAGGCACCTGGGGGGTCAGGCAGGCACGAGCGGATTTCACCTGCTGTCCCTACCGTGAACTTGCCTCCACTCGTTTTTTTCATTCAGACTTCTGCCTTTGGCCTGACAGGTTACAGAGGCCCCTTGTTCCTTGGTGTCCTCTGATGGCTGGTCCCATTCCTGTCTCAAGGAGGGCAGAGCCTGGCTCCACCGCTCTATCTCCTGTTCCACCTTCCTAATACACCTCAACCTTTCAACCTCCTCGTGCAGCTCAGACAGCAGGCTGAGCAGATCGCCCACCTGTTCTTTATGATTAGCTTAAATAGTTGGATTGAAGGCTGCCTTTAACTTACACTTTCTCTTCTTGAGATGGAGAAACTCTTTTAATCTAGGAGCAGATCTTCAAAGTAATGTTGGTGTCTATATATTGTGGTGAATCCAGCGTTTGACTAACCATAAGGCAGTATCCCAGTTGAGCCAGGGAAGTGAAAAGGGTGTCACCCTTGAAACTCCTGCCTGACCTTATGGATGCCTGGTTTTAGTTAAAGACCAATTAAAGTCATTTGGTAAAATTAATGAACGGTCATTGAATATGGACAAGAACCACGGTCTTCTTGTCTCTGGGTGAGATCTTGAACACTAGGCCACAGCACTAACCTCTGGGAACCGGTCTGTCTTACTCCCACCAGTCTCGAGGTACCACACATGTAGTTATCTCTCTTGAAGTCTGGCTCACAGTTTGATTTGCTTTATTTCTCCAGTTCTTTAAATAATGGGGGATACATTTTAAACCATTGAGAGAAGATGTACACGTTCTCTGTGGCGCACGCTGGTTTCAGATGTTCATATTTACTGTGTGTTCAAGCCACGTTCTCCCAGTCCCACGGGCAGGGCTATGCTCAGAGCAAGAGTGTCACCGGTGCAGGCTGCGTTCCACCACAGCACATTTTGTGAGCAGCCGGCTCTTGGGCTGAATTACCACGTGAATTACCACGGATTACATCCCATTATGTAATGGAATCGGTTTGTTTTAAAAGATGTCCGTATGAAAAGAATAAGCACTTCTCAGTTAAGAATACAACCTGTTCTTTTCCAGGTTTGCACACAGGTAAATACACATAATAAAGAAGATCTAGAAACAAGTGCACAGTCCAAAAAGAAATGTAACCAAGAATTTTGTGAACTGAAAGAAAATGTATCTAGCCTCCGATCCTGCTGGAATAAATTTGAAAAGATCATTTCCAGGTGATTCCAGGTGCGTTCAAAGTGGCATTACTTGGTATCTTTGCGTTCTATATGCATTCTTCGAGTAACTCTGCTCACTTATATGAACGCTTTATGCCAGAGTTGTGTTGGAAAGCTACTGTACCTTGTTCCTGGAGACAAAATAAACAGAAACGGCTAAACTAAGCTGCTGAAGTCCAAGAATGATAAAAAAAAAAGACCAGCGTTTCAAACAAAGAATTCTGCTGGAGGCTGTGTCCCACCTTTGTGCTCTGGAACCTACATTCAGTTTTCGGATCTTTTGAGTAACTTTGTAATACCGCCATAGGAAAGCAACCTACTTACATGTCTGCCGCAATTTATAAAACAATCTTAGAAGCTGCGAGTGAAGAAAACTGTTTGGAAAAGGAGCTGGTTTCTTTATATCTATATAAAATGCAGCAAGGACCAAAAGGAACAATTTCCCAAAGCAGCAGCTGGTTTTGGGTCTGTTCTGCCGATACAATGATGTTTTCAGCGTGGGTCTGCGAACTGATTTAGGTTTGGAAAAAAAAGGGGGAAAAGGTTGTCATTTTGAAAAACTTGAGAAGGGTACAGATTTTTGAGAGGTGTAGCACACTTGGACTGGCTGAAGTAGAGGCAAGACGGCGAGACCTGTGGAAGGAGAAAAAGAAGATGCCTGAATGTAAGTTTGTTCAGCTGACTGGAAACAGCGCTGGCCTTATATATTTGGTTGTCCTAGAGCTGGCTGCAGGAGGAGCTAGAATCTCGTACCTTCAGATTGTGATTTCTTATATGCAATTATTTTATATAACGTGTTTAACATGTCAGACAAACATGACTTCAAAATGTGTGAATATTTTCAGAGAATAATATATTGGCATTTAACTAATAAAGGGTTCATATTTAATTTTGGATAAATGGAAGTATTTTTATAGTTGTTTATAACTCTTTTGCAGTTTCTTACTTGATATTATAACTCCTTTGGTAATAAAATATTTGCCTTCTGTGGAATTTTAGGGTGTCAGTACTCCTTTCTTAGCTTTTTTTCATGTTGTCTTTAACTCTTGATGTAAGAGATTGCAACTTTAACTCCAAACACTGAAAAACCCCTCTCGAACCCAACCTATAACTCCTTTATGTAATAGGAAAGGGAAGCAGATTTCTCAATACCATGCTGCAGATAAGAGAATGTAACCGCTATTGTAAGGACTTCGCTGGAAATTCCTTCTACTGAAAGAAGTTCCAGGGGTCTGATCGTTAAATTTATCTCTGAGGCTGGAGAACAGCTGGGTTTTGGGTTTTTTTTTGGAAATTCAGGAACAGTTGAAAGCCAAGCTCTATTTCCTAATAACCACTTGGCAAGGAAAGGTCAGTGGGAATTAAAAGAAAAACCCACAGATGCAATTTAGCTACTACAAAACTGGAAGTTCAGTCAGCTGACACGACTTCAACAGCAGGCCACAATTTAAATCTTGAGGCAAATCGAGCAGTTTCAGGCCTGTCCTGTGGAGAAGACCAAGGTTAGGTCCAGAGCAGAGATTTACGTGGAGCGATTATGAAATTGTGGGGTTTTTTTTCTGTTTGCTTCTATTAATGCCCTGCCTGATCCTTATTGCAACATTTCCTGAGTCACCATTTAACATGCAGAGGCTTCTAAACGCGGTGACTTGCGCTCTTCGATTTGCTCCTTCCATTTGAAAACCTCTTCTGGCCTCTCCTGAAGTTACGAAGGTGACAACTGTGAACTGCTCTGCAGCGTGCAGGGTGTCGCCACTGTGCCCCCTCCCTGCCACTCCCACGTGTGCTTGCGTTCGGCCACAGCAGAGAAGATAAGGAATACGAGTAGGTCAAAAAACCACGATTTGGAAATACGTGGAACTTATGGGAAGGTGTTAAGGGGAAGCATCTGAGGTACTTAAATTAGCAAAATGAATTTTAGCGCTGTTCTTTGTAAGACAGCAGAGGGGCGACTAACTTGTGAAGCAAGGTAATGTTGCGTGTTTCTAAGTGCGAGAATGAGCTGGGTGCTCTGCGGTTTATCATGAGAAGGAAAAATTGCTGGTGTTTAGGAAGCCGGCTCAAGGAAGGCCACTGGAAAGAGACTGTTCGAATCCCACTTTCCACCATCAAACAGGTCTTCACAGCTGTAATTCTTTAGCTAAAGATGCAGGAGTAAACTTCTCCTGGCTGGTTTTATGTTACCTGCCAGTTCCATCTCTTCAGCTTTGCGCTGAGCAGAAGAGATGTTGGCTTTATAACAGGTTTCATTCAGCAGCTGCTTGGGTTTTTGCTGGGTTCTTTGTGGTTTCTATCTTTTTTCTTCTGGTTTTGCTTTTTTTTTCCTGCTGTCTGATTGGAATGGTGAACTAGAATTAAAAGGAAGCCAGCATGAGGAGGAATCTCGGTGGTGACAAGAACTCTTGGAGATTCTTGGCACATAAATGGATTTCATACCAAAATGCCTTCCTCTGAAGAGGGTGTGGTGAAGTTCCCCTAAAAAGAGGAAAGAAAAGAAGAACTGGTCTCTAGTTTAAATTATTTAGCCAAAAATAATCAGGAACCCAAACCCTTATCACAATTTCTGCTCACAGAAGTGAACTTTACAGGAAAAATATTCTGCTTTTTTTTCTTGCTTAGTCATTTCATCAACAAAACAGTGCTCTAACCTCATGAAGAACAACCCCAGGTCAAGCTGAGGTTATAAATCATGCCTTACAGCCTTTTCATAACAAAAAAAGAAAAACCCAAACCTATTTACTACAGGTATCACAGTGACAGGCTCTATGTAAACTAAACTCTCCCTGTAGTTGGGAAAAAGAAGAGATGGAGAGTTAACTTTATACAAGCAGATCACACTGATTGAAATATCTGGTATAGGGTATTTTTCAAGGTGACTGAGGAATCCAAATCGCGTCTTGGAAGTCAACTGCAAGACTGTCCTTTGAAAAGAATAACTAAGGGGTTTTCTCCCCACCACTAGAAGACAGTGGATGGTCCTGTCTTCTGCTGTCCTTGACCAAAGGCATAACAACATTCATAAGGTTGAAATGACGTTACCCATCCCTATACTATTTTATTTAAGACAATTTCGCGCTTGGCTACGAAAACGCGTCCATCACAAAAGGTTTTCTTGGCAGATTAGCTTTATTGTTAACAAGTGGCAAACTAGCATTAGGTGGTGATTTACAGTTACTAATTAAAACAGAACGGACGCTTTAAAATAAACATAATTTACCAAATAAGATGCAAACAAACCCAGAATATCTGAAAAAAAACCCACTGGATGGTCACAAACACAAATATTCAGTGTACTGAGAGGCAAGGCAAACGTCAGAAATGCAATGCTGACAAAACTAATCACCTCAAACGCATTAATGAAGACTTCATTTGAAAACATGGAACAGCAATAAATAAACTTAGGAAGATAGATGGTAAGTATCCTATGAAGGATGAACACCAAGGGTTAGAGCGATCGTACAACGTGGGTATTGTAACAGTCGTAGAATACCCAGCACTTTACAATTCAGACCCAAATCCGTTCACGCTTCTGCCAGAAATCCAAATCCAGAACTGTGGTTAAAACATGTACTGCCATTTAGGACTGAAGTTCAATATTAGTTCAATATTAGTTCAAATATATATTAAACGGAGCGGTTAATTTGCTGACTCAAAAGCTAATGTTCGCATTGGAGAAATATCATTTCCCTATTGATTATTTTTGTAAAGAAGAAACACTAATTATGAAGATATGTGAATAAACTGTAATCTGGCAGCATGAAATGGAATTGGGCTAAGGAGGATCTTCCAGAAATGTGTATTCTGGAATGACACCACAACAAAAAAACCCCACCAACTAGTATGGAAGACTAATCTCTTACATTGTGAATATTGGAAAGAAACTATGAACAAAGTAACTGATGAACATAGCTACAGAATCTTTTACCTAAAATTTCTTCCACCACTACAATTAGGTAACACAAACCTTACTCAGTGAGGCAAAAAACAAAACCAAACCAGAAACCCAGCAACAAAACCATCACAAGTTGGAATGAGCTGCACTTGAACAGCAATAAAAATCTTTTTAAAGGAGTCACCAAAACCATTTTCATCAAAGACAAAAACTCTACCCTGTCATACAACCCATATAATTATTCCTAGCTTAGTCAAATTGAAAAGAATCAAATCTGCAAAAAGTGCTCTTTAAAAACCACCAAATTCGTCAACCGAGATTAAAAAGAACTTGTAACAAGTTTGTTCTTTGCACTTATAAAAAGTCTATATGATGGAAACTAGCGCTTCTTGAGTGGCAATACAGACAGCACCATTCCACTTCAGTTCGATCGTCTACATCAGTGTCCACCACCACATACCTTGTTTATTGGCGTCCAAGCTACGGCAGCCGTACCTTCTTCCACTGATTTGATAGGTGCGCACCGTGGAACTGTTCTCTCTGCACTCTGCCTTTCAGGCACTGACTCTGCTTGCAGTGGTGGATTATGAGCTAGGCTCCCTCAGATAACAGAGAACTTCCACAAAGCTTGAAGAGTGGGTCAGGTCTTAAAATACAGCTTGCAGTTACCAGCCTGTGAACCTTGCTACCTGTGGCACCTGTGGAAGAGCTTGAGCAGCAGCTGCCTGCAGTGCTGGGAGAACAAGATCTGTGGCCAGAGCACCACAGAGAGCTCCCATGAGCCTTGTCTCCTCGCCAGCTAAGGAACCCTTCGGGGTAAGCTTTGCCAACCCACTCAGGGGAGTGGAACCTAATGGCTCTGCCAGACCCTTGGGTGCCAATCTGAAAAGTTCTGCCTAAACGTTCACGTCATAGGTACGAGCTGAAATGGTGGCGAAGCACCTCCCCTGCCCACCTCCTTGGAGCGGTGTGTAGGAGCGGGTGTAAGCAGTCATATAACGCATACTTAAGTTGCTGTATATTTAGAGATTCCAGTTCTGGAACTACCTAAGGTGTGAGTATCATGCATAAATACAAACCTGTGTAAGATACATCATATAAAGTTTAAGCCTTACGCTACGTTGTGTTTACTACTGAAGCATTCCATTGTGCTTGCAGCAGTAGAGCTCCAACAACCCTGCACTCCCTTCTGGCAGAGACGTCCCTTGGTTTAACAGACACAACCGTACTCAGGCCAGATCTCAAAACCAGCCTTCTCCTTGTTTCTTTATATGGAATTTTACTTTTGACTTGTTTTTTTTTTTTCTCCTTTTTTTAAATTGAATGGAGAACCACAGTAAGCACATTAGGAAGATACAGTGGCAGACAGTAAAAAAAGTCTGTCAGACTTTGGTATAGAAAACATTAAAATAATCACATCACTAAGTTTCACTTTAAATGGACAGTAACTACATTAATTACTGGCTGAGGCTTTGCAATCCTCCTGTAGCATTCAGTCCTGCTTTGTATCAGCTGTGCTTTAGCAAAACAACTTTTTTACATTTGTTTAACTTATGAGATCTCACAACGTGGGTTTTATCTTCACAATCAACAATATTTGATTCTTGAGACATTTTGGAACACTTGTCTTTCAGTGTATGTATCCATGTTTCTTCCTGCCATGAAAACCAAGGCATAAAGGCAGCAGGGAAGGCTAGAAAAAGAGGGTTTGGACCTACATCATTAATAAATTCATTAACTTCCCGACACACATGATGTACCTAAAGATTCAAAACGTAGAGTCCATCTCCCTGAACAGTTTATTTTTGCTTTAAATATAACAGATCTGTTTCCGATATTTAGTTCTGCAGAGGCATTATTAAAACAAATCTGCTATTTCCTAATGAACATTCAGCTGAGATGGAATTACAGCGACCTGTGCTAGTAACTCGTGTAGTACAACCTGTAACACCAGAGACCCTGGAGACAGATGTCATCCAGCAACAAAACCAGCTGACAAAGTGGAGCTGTACTTGGGCCTCTGATTGTCTCACTATACAGCAGCAAACTGCATAATCAATTATATTTTCATTGCCTGCTTATTTTTATTTAGAGTCAACACATGCACGTTATTCAATGGTACTATCAACAGTCATTTATGTTTCACCAGACCTTCTTGTCAGGCCAAATTACAGCTTCAGGAAATCTTTTTAAAAGTCTTTTTTTTTTCAGTTTAGTTGATGCCCTGTCTAGTTCTTGCTGTAAATCATATTCATGTAAATTAAGTACATGATGTGTCACTTGAGTAATTTAATAAATGCTGCATTGGAAGCAAAGAGTTACCAGAAACAGCTCAAAAAGCAGAAATTATGGTAGCTGTACAGGGGCTGATTTGAAACTGGGGAACCTGCCACCTACAATTCAAAGGAGAAACAGTCAATGCGTTTTTTCCACAGTTAGAGCAATTGTCAAAGGTATTTATTTCCCTACTAAACTCTCCCTTTCTTGAAAGTATTTTCAATAAATGGTAAAATGCATTTTTCCAGCATAAACAAGAACTGGAAATTCATCAAGTCAGACAAAGGAATTGATTCCTCAGTAGATTCACTAAGTGATCAAACCTATTCTGGGCTTTTACCTCTGCTGATGGACACTCAGGTTGCAATAACTTAGCCTACAGACCTCCAGGGCCCAAGTCCAGGGCAAGTTTTCCAAAGCAGGCTTACCTATGCCAAGGATGCAGGATTCCAGTTTTTCCAAGTATGGATGTGAATGTGCCAAAATACATTTCCTAGAACCTAAACTACTTAGAACGTAATTTGGCTAAGATTTGTCAGTTCTGTCATTACCAGTCAATCCCACCATGCTCAGTAGCCAGCTTACACAAGTTATAATAAAACAAGACTATACTGACTGATGGATAATTTCGAAAAGTTTTGTATAAAAAGCGTCAATCAATTCTACATCATTGAACTAATTCTAAAACATCAATAGTTTGTGGCCTGCAACATGCCTAATGAAGTCTCTTAAATTTCTCATCCTCCAAGACTGGTACCTGCTTTGGAGATGTTTTTCTTCGATCATGCTTTCTGAAAACTTGGCCCCATCGGCACCAATCACAAGTTTTGATAACGCAAACAATGATCACAATACTATCATGGAACAGCACGCTGCATTTTGCATGAGCTAGAAAGAAATTCTATTCATCCTAATGGTGTTTGTGAGCTCAAAGTAACCATTTCTGACAAAAAGAGTCTATCTATTGAGAGAAAGGCACAATTAAGTTCTTTCAGATTGTTCTTTCACGCACAACTATGATGGTGCCAGTACTCCAAAGCAAAACTTTACAAACAGATTACTACATTCAGGTACAAGTTAAGTGATTTGGCTTGTGAATTGTTTTAATAGCCTGTGTAATTTATAAAAAACAACAACAACTTCAAGGGCGTAACCCTTCTTCCCAACGAATTAACGTGAAGTCTGTTACTAACTTCAAGAGGCTGCTGTTCGGAGCCCAATAGTACACAAAATTGCAAAAGGAAAAAAAAAAACAGGTAAGGTTTTGACACAAACCTGTGGAGCAGTTACTCCATTATGCACTCATACGGAAGTTGTGCTGTTTGCACAGGAATGAGAATAAAGAACAGTCACTACTTACACCAAGTTCTACTGCTCTAATAGCATACATTGTTATCAAACTTTCTTTTAAATATTGGATACAGCACGAAGGCTGTTTTCAAAATAAGAGTTTGATATTTATGTAGGATAAGCACAGACTCTCTCCTTCAGGAAATGGGGCAAGATAAAAAAGGAGCTGGGCCTTTGGAAACCTTTAAAGACAGAAAGTGCAAAACTTTTACATATGGTAGTCATGGTGGAGCACAGGAGAAGGAAGACAAGTACTTCTGAAAAAAAGGAACTTAATAAAATGACGAGACCATATTTGTCCTTAAAAATACATAAAAATATTAACAGGTTCTTAAGAGAAAACAGAACATGGAAACCTTTGCTTTTCTCCTTACGTGAGAACAGAATTCTCAGGTAGCTTTTCCACTTTGATTCTTTAAAGAAGTCCTAGGAAGTGACTGGAAAGTCCAGTTAGGAGATTGCCGTTAAACAGTTTAAAGGGATTCAGACTTTTTGCATTAATTAGAAATTTATAAGGAGTTGCTCATGTTGTTTTCACTTAGAACATAGCATCTACATTATTATCACAGATGAAGGAAATACCTCACATAGAAACTTTTGAAGCCCAAGTTCTTCATGGCTATTTCCCTATGGGTAAGTACTGTCCTACACCAGTGATTTAAATAAACTTTTATCTAGTAGGATTTACAAGAAAAATAACAATGAACCACTTCTGCTACCTAAGTTACTGAACACATTTTTACCTTTATTTACCAACAGAGACTAAAGGGTATTTCCTTGAATGGCACAGTTTTAGGTATCTGCTATTTTAATATACAGTATATATATTTGTTTATAAATAACTGTGTAACCAGAAGATTGCACTCAGAAAATGACACTACGATGTTTCAACATGTTTGCAGCATGAAGTCTAACTGGAAGGAGTGAGTGCTCCAGCTTTCCATGCAGCAGAACATAGCAGATGCTTCCAATTTCTCATTTTCTTTGCTCTTTAAGAATGTGTTCACACAACCATTCTTCGAATTCCACACTCACAGCAGAACTTCGCCCATTCCACTGGATACCTTGTTCCACATTCATGGCAGAACTTTGATAACTGCACAGATGAACTTCCTTCGCTGCTTTTTGAACTTCCTCCATTGAACGAGGATGGGTGGTCTCCACTGTCATAACCAATTTTACTGTCAGACCTGAAAATCCCCAAATAAAGAACATTCTCTGTAACTCAGTTCAGTATAATTGATGTAAAACTGTTCTAATCCTTGTAGTGAATTACTGCTACTGTTACCGGCCTTTTCACACTTGCACCTCCTATTTATTTACAGTAGTGTATCTTATAACTGCCCAGACTGCCCTACTTATCTCCAGATACCCACCTTCCCTGCAAGAGAACCAAAAAATACCAGAACTTTAGAAGCAGGATCAAATACGTAATTTTGCTGGTTAGATTAACTGGAGCGTTTGGAAACAGCTTGTCAAAACAAGAAAGGCTATACCATTTTTATCCCACCCTCTACAAGGGCAAACAACAGACAATTTAGGTGCTTAGCATGCAAATTTCATTCCATTTCAACTGAACCATTCACTTCCCCTCTGAAAGACCATTCACTTATTTTTTTCAACAGCTCCTAAGAGGTTTTTGACATTTCTAACGCTGCCTTCAGCACACATCTGAGACAGCTGATGATAAATGTGTTCTCTTAAGATGATAAATACGCATAATATATTGAGTATCTTAAACATGCCAAATAATATTGACTATGAGTTGTCTATTAACTGCAGAGAACGGTATTTTCCCCAACTTCTTTTGTAATAACTACTCCCCTTTAATAAAGGTTCCACTACTTACAAAATCCACAAAGTTAAAAACTACCTTGAGTAGCTGTCTGAATTGCTAGTTTTTCTCTTGTTTGTTAGAGCACCCGTGCTCATGGTTCTTGCCACAGTAGGAGGGGTTGATGTCCGTGTTTTAGCTGCACCTCTAAAACAGAATAAATATCTGATGATTTATATACACACAGAAATATATACATAAATATGCATTTTAAAATGATATTAAATTAGTTCAACAATCTACACAGCACTTAATTGTATGAAAAAATATAACTTCTTTCCTATCAAAAGCAGAAAGAAGAGCTTTGTCATGAACTCACATGGTTTGTACCGAGTATGACTTGAACCTTACAACGACAAGCTAAGCAGAACAGCAAGTCCCTTCCTGTTCATGTGTTTCTCTTGCCATTACACCAAAATACGGGCAGATCCTGCCACTACTTGTTGCTTAGTATGTTCTAAAGTCTAAAGACTTGAGGGACTGCAAGTCACTTCTTAGGACTGGCAGGGCTTTTGGAGAAATAGAGAGCAGCTCACTGCAGGTCTAATGGTTTTTAAAAAATGTAGGAAGGATACCATATTCTCAGTATTTTTGTGGCCAATATGAACTGAGTCACAAGCCTTTTTTTCCTTCTTCACAGCCACAGACTTTATTTAGGATGCATACTTCTCAGATAATGCTGTACATCTCTTTTTTCAAAGCATAAGCATTTATTTATAAATAGGATCAGAGGAAAGAAAGTCTATCCGGCTAGGCATTAGGGCCTAAGTTTTTTCTAGCCCATCACAGTGTTCTTAAAGTTGGCTTCAATAGTATGATCACATAGCTGTGAAAGCTGCTGTCCTCAAGACTCCTGGGTTTTGTAAGAAGCCAGTACACAATGAATAGCACATCCTAAACATACAGAATGTCTCATTGCTTGCTTTGATGAGTAGAGGAACATCAGAATCCACTGAAGAAATCTGAGTAGCACTGATAAAAACAGATAGAAAGGGGCATCCTTTTATGATCAGTGACTAAGGACAGAATTGTTCATAATTGCTCAAAAGAATTACCATTCACTGGGTTTTCTTCTTCTTTGGAAAGCCTTCAGTGACTACGACACCAAGTTTTTATCTTCTCATTCTTGAACACCGATGCATAAATGCAATTTATGTTGGGACTGGCTCATGAACATTAAAGAAATCAAAACAAGACTCCATCTAAAAGACTAGTCACCAAGAGCCAAATCAGCAAGAAAAACACGGAAGTTGTTTGGTTTCTTTTTTTTCAGATGAGCCTAACTCCTCCTTTTGGAGTTAGTAACAACTTAGCCTTGGTTTGGTTTTCAAAGCAAAGCATATATAAGGCAATGCATCCAATTCCAGTAACTTCAAATGCAACGCTGACATAACTGAGGAACAGTGTGTGGTGACTCCTGAATTTTAGACACGTTGTATAAAACTTTTCTTTCTTAATGTTAGGAGCATGGGCTAAAGATGGCTTTTCATCTCCTTCCATCGCTTAAACACTTCGGTGCAAAAGCGACCAAAGAAATACAAAAGTGGAAATCAGGAAATAAATTTAAGATTAAACCAAGTGAAATTATATCTAAAGTATTCCTGTATAACAAGAATGGCTTCTACATGTAACAGGTAGAGTGGAACAATCCAAGATTCTGGCTCGCTGGGCAGAACACCAACCTTCTCCGTTAGTTTTCCTGTTTGCCCTCTTATTAGCATGGAGGTTGTAAAGATGCTTTTATTTAAAAAAAAATAATAATACTTTGCAGACGGAAAAGCAGTACATATGTTATATAAGAATTGAAACCTGTTAAAAGTTATGTCCGTCTTTGAGAAGCTACAGAACTCCAGGGTAAAAGTTTTATATGTAACCTAAATCACACTGTTACAAGTATGCACAACAGTACAGGTGCTAAATACTCTATCTGGTGTTATTTCCTCCATCTCATTTTACACTGAAGAGAGAACTTTCTATATAATTGAGTAATATTCATTAGAGCTCAATAGTGGAAAGAACATACTGGACGGTTACTTTATATGCTTTTCTAGCTTCCCTATCAAGTAAAGAAAAATTCAGCTGCAGGCACATAACCTGTATGGATCATTATGCATCAGGGATGATCAAACAGTGATGCAAAGAACAGAACTGAGACAACTGTTTAGACAACTCCAAGTCATTTAAAACAAATTTTTCAAAAGTATTACTGATTCAGTTTTCTCTGCATTTTCAGATTGGGACCAACATACTATTTCAAAACTAACAGCATTAATTTCTTGAACGGAAGTCTCTTCAGGGTGTACTTTGAATCAATTCCTGTTGAACAGAATGAAGGAGTCTTTGATATTTGAAAGAAAGTAACATGAAAAAAAAAAAATTGTCCACTTCTCTTTCCTGTATTTCAACTCCATATATAACTTACCCTCATGCCACTAGGTACTCTGAAAATTTACCTGATGATATAATACTAGTGTAAACAAGAGAAATTTCCTAGAAATCAGTGTCTTAAAAACAGGCTTTGTATGGTGTCTAGTACAACATACGGGCCACTGACTGAACCAGGAAAAAAATATTTTTAAAAAATCTTGCAACGCCACATTGACAGTGCACTGTCCACCCCATATATTGAGGGAGGCAGAGTCCCAGGAACAGACAAAACATCATTCATTAAAGGTTTAACACAACATCTTAATTCTGAAATGTTTAAACATAGTTTTCTGCATAACTTCTCCACATTTTGTCCCCAATTAGTTTTTTAAAAAATACAGGGAAAAAAATCAAATCAATTTTCAGACCAGAAACTTCTATGAGTCATAATTAACTTCAATGATTTCTGTCATTTTTTATAAGCAAATCAACAGAAGTAGCAGGCTGCCACTGTCTACTTTATTCATCCCAGCTCTAGACAATTAGTTTCATGTGTACTTGACGAGAAATCTTGAAACTGCATCCTTAAGTTGCGATCTGATCTCTAGAGACAGATGTCTTCCAACAAAGTCAGACTTTCTTGATTATCTCAACTTTTGCCACAACAGCTTGGTTTTATCTGATCTGTCCAACTTCTGCCACTTCCAACTGCCTGTCCAGTTCTGTTGTTTTTTCTTTGTTGTTTGATTTTTTGGTTTGGTTTTGCAAAGCTATGTAAATCCATGTTCTAAATTGTATCACATGAAGTATTAATGGGGCCTCATAGCAGATGAGGCTGCGTACCAGTGCCACTTTGAACTCTTAAAATCTGGACATACCTTTAAAGATATTTATTTTCCCTTGTCAAATCTGAAAAGAAGTAAGATTTGAGGGGACTGCCTGAAGCAGCTCATGTCGTACATCTAGCTGAATGACCGCTGCTTGTAAAATGAAAAACAGAAATAAATTTGTAAAAGAAGCTTGTCTTTTTCTATTTATGCATTCATAATTTGGTTTTGCCATAAAATACTGAAATATCAAGCTGACTTCCTACACAGGGCGTTTTCAGATATTCTTGACAGCTATCACTGTCACCCACAACAGCTCACAGTTCTGTGAAAAATCATAAATAATTTCCTTATGATTAACAGCATATGTGCCAAAGTCCAGAAACCTTTGCCACAAACAGTAACCACCCACACTGAATTTATGTTGCCATAAACAGTAACCATCCACACTGCCGAGTGTAACAATGGCTAGTAGCTGTTCACATTTGTTGAATGCTGTTGGCACGTAACATATTGAATAACCTCCTGCAAGGAAGGCAAATTTAATTCACAAACTCAGTCGACATTTGAGTAAGAACAAGTGATGTTATGAAGAGCAGAATAAGCACCTATACTCTTACAGAAGTTCTCTCAAGAAGAAAAATCAAGTCACTGCTCAAAGCGTACGGGCTATTTTAAGTGCATTTAGTAACTCACTTAAGCCAAATTTTCACCATCTTAATAATGTATTGTAAAATGAAAAACTGACCTAATTTTTGACGGCTCACAGGATTTATAGCTCCAACCAAACATACGAAGGAAAAACAACAAAAACTGGGGGCTCTAAAAAGAGCTCCCCCTACTTTCATTCCTTTTACTTCTTCAAAGGGGAACTCAAATTCAAATTTTCTGTCCCTGACTCAAAGATACTTCAGCTTTGGTTACAACATTAAAACAGCATTAAGAGATTTAGACTTTTTTATCTCTTTAAAAACAGATTCTACTGTTTAAAGCACTACACTCCATGTACGTGCCACATAATTCATTACTAATTTTTCTTTTGCAATAAGCTTTAAGGTATTGTTTATGAAGAATCTGCCTGTTTGGCATCTTCCAAATTATATCAAAGGGCTAACTACAATACAGTATCTATTTCCTTTTTAAAAGGCTGGCATACCCTGTCTTCCAAACTTAGATCTTAAACTTGCTGAATATTCAGAAGTCTTCATATGAGGTAAGCTGGACTTAATAAAAGACTCCACTCTTCATTAAAAAGCCTGCCTTGCTTATATTCTTGGACTACCACAGCCATCTTACTGAAATAGGAGATAGATAAATATTTGACTTTAAGAGAATAAAATTACTTTGTCATAAAACATATTCCTGCAAGGCAGATATTTGTACAGTTACTTGACTGACTTTAGCTTTAAATCATGCAAATTCAATTTTATCTCAGGTTTACAAAGATTACTCTTACAAAAATTACTCATTACTCTTAGTCCATAATCAGTAAGTGACAGAAGAAATAAAATCTGAGAAAAATCTTCATCTTTCCTGTCCTACTATGAAACTGTTTACCTAGCTTGAAACAGATAGACATTTATACCAACTGTGTTATATACTCAGCTTTTATATTGAAGACATAGTGGACAGCAGATGTCTGTCACGGTAACACTTTTACTACTGAAGTACTTTGGAAGAACATTTCTGCAAAACAGATAAACCACACTGATTTGTAATACTTACTTCTTTACAGGCAACAACTCGTTTGGTCTTTTGATGGTACTGTCTGTTTTTGTATCAGTGTCATAAAACCTTTGCACATCTCTTCCAGTTCGCAGTGGTGGGCCTAACTTGTCCATCTTACTACTAAAATATATAAAGGGGTACTCATAAGGAAGTTGCCAGATTGCTATTCAAGTTATTGCATTAAAAAAAAAGAAAGTACTCAATTAAATACTTATATTCCCAAAGAATTCCCATTGACTACCAAAAAAATGTACAAATCAGACTTTAATGATTCACCAAACAAAAGGGTGCTTCTTACTTAAGAAGGTTTCATAGACTTGTATTTGGATTAGGTTTCCAATGTTTGTTTGTTTTTTAAACAAAACAAAAACCTAATGCTAGTTATCCTCACAATACACACAATGCACTCATGTGGCCTTTTTTCTTTTAAGAATAGCTTTCATGTCAAACTCAGCACACCTAGAAAAGTGGGCTCATAATTACAAGTCACTGTAACTTTATTAAGATGTTAGAAAATAACAGAGATGTAAGTACAAGCCTCCTTAACTTCAGAATTAGCAAGAAGGAAAACTTTTTCTTTTTCACTTTTTTTTTTTCTGTAAAGGCTGAACATTGTGCCCAGAGAGAATAACATGCTTGCCATTCTCTTTTCTTTTATGGCCATGAGAAAAGAACAGAAGAAAGCCTGAAAGAAAACCAACTTTGTTTTAATATCAAAAAACCTACTTGCAATGGACAGTACTATACACACAGGCGATACTTTTAATACTTTTTTATTATTATGGATAACTTTTCCAAACCAAAAAGAATAAACCAAATTATGTAATTTAAAAAACATGAAATAAAAACCCCCCACAAAATAAAACACGCTATCATCCTCTCCACACATCATAAGGAGAATTGTAGCTTTTGAGAAACCACAACTTGTATTAGAAAAATAAAGTCTTCGACTAAAGTTCTGCATTTTTATAATCTTACACCATACAGCAAACCCTGTAAAAATCCCGTATCTCCACCCCTACCTCAATAGTGTCACTGAAGTTTCTTCTTCTCTCAAAAAAACCCCTAGTAACTTAAGCCTTAATTGGAAAAAGATGACAGAGTATTTTTGTTGATCTTTCTGAAATTAAAGAACTATAAAGAAACAGACCAAGCAAGACTGATAGCAATGTCTGGTAGCTGAAGCTTAACTCTCCTGTAAGCTTCCCAGCCCTGAAGGGAAGTCATAAGGAAAAAACAAACCAGCAAAACCAACAAACCACAGCCTTACACCAAGAGAAATAATCGTGTAAAATTACTGTGCAGTTTTCTGATTCTTGTGACACAACTTTAATAAACGACAATGCTGGGAAAATTAACAGCCAATTGTTGTCAAGGAAGCACACTAGTTTCATAACAACAAACAAACAAACAAACGCTCTTGTGTGTCTCCAACACCCATATCATGCTACTTTTCATACTCCTTCTACAACACTATCATATGAAAAGGCATACACCTAATAAATTTTGCTACACAATTTGTTTTTTTTGGGAAGCTCCTAGTGTGAAACTTGCAATCCACGTTACATCTCTAAAGCAACAAAAGGAAATCTCCCCATAAAGAATAAAAATTCAACAACACTAAATGATATTCAATCATTATGAAGTCAGCAGGGAATACTGAGATTTTAGTCCGGATAATTTAGCCCCAAATAATGCAGGCTGTAAGATAAGTTCCCCTAGAGTTCCTCTTCCTACTCTTCCTCCCAAACAGATGTTCTAGTTCAAACTAATTAACTCAAGAAATGCTTAATAAATTCCTGTCTGACCAAATACATCCTTTTTACATATTTCCCAGAGACTGAGAAGCAAGATGAGGTCTTTGACACTCCAAGACACATACTCCAACCTACCACAATTTTCTTAGCTATTTCCTGAACTTTTAACAACTCATCAACGTAATCTTTGAACTCCAGCCACCTACAGCGAAGAATAGTGAAGAAAATAACTTGGAAGAGGTCATGATGCTGCCAAAATAAAGAACTACAGTACACTTCCACGCTTAAAAAAAAAAAATCTAATGTTGACAGCCTTTTCATTTACTAATGAAAAAAAGCACAACGATAAGAATCTTCTGAAATGCAAAGACCACAAAGAAAACTTCTTGATTTCATTGAATAAAACTGTGTAAGTTACAGCCTTAATGAAAGGAACAAGCTCCTCTTAAAATATGTTTTTGAAGGCTACACATGCTGTAGGGCATATAATTAGATAAAATTTACTGATACTGGTTAGGTGTGCCATTCATATTGCATTTCAGCTGAAAGTACTGGATGTGTCATGAACAGACACGATTCCCAGGAGGCAAAACTTTGATCAGCTTGACATTATACAGTAATAAAACTAAAATGACAAGGCAATTTCTAAGTGTTCATTTGCTGTATTGAAAAACATCATGTAATTTTCCAAGTTCCAGTAAAAAAACCCAATAAATACTGTTCATAAATGAAACATACATAGGCAATTAATCTGTCCACATGAAAGATCCCTGGCTGGCCAAAACCCATGGTGTCAAGGTCTGCTAGGCAAAAGAGCTTGCATGTTGGGGTGAAGTTTGCCTGCTTGCTTAGCCTCAGCACAGGAAGAAGAACCTACCCAATTTTTTCTTCTGAAGATGTGATTACTTCTGACAGCTTACTAGAACTACCCTATACCTCGAGAAATGTGCTAAACTCTGTACTCTTACTGAATTGTCAGAGGTCAGGGCTGGGCTGGCCACTCAACAAATGATAGATGTTCTCTATTAACCCTTCTCCCTTCCCAGAGGGGAAGAGAAAGAGAATAAGGGAGAGAGAGACTTAAGGATTGGAAAAGAAAACTAGAACAACTTTAATAATTAATGAAAATAATGATATATACAAAAACCAGTATCAAACCCAACCCCCAGATGGCAATCATGTCACCACTGATGCTATGGAGCAGGCACTGGGCAAGTCCCAGACTGGACTCAGCGGCAGATGGGAACTGGATTCAGGAACAGGATTGCGATCAAACACAGAATGGACAGAGTCCTCCTTGGACACCAGCCATTGAAAAAGAGCTTAACCCTTGCGATCCCTCAGCTTTATACCAAGTATGATGTATATGGAATACCTTTGTTGGTCAGTTTAGGGTCACCTGTCCTGGCCACTCGTCCCCAGAGGTGCGACCTTTTACTGTACAGCACCCCAGCGTGGTACACAAGACTTAGCAGTGACCTTGGCCTCTAGAGGAGCAAGTATAAACTAGAGTCTTTCTGCACACACCAATCCTTGGTAGTAAAACGTCGAGTGTTAGCACTGCTAGAAGCAGACACTGCCTGCAGAAATATACTGCTAACTTCAGAACGTGCAGTTACTTAGGAGAGACCTAGCTGAAAACTAAAATCACTGAACAGAGTTAGTTCTGTTCTAGCTCAAGCCAGGACAAGAATATGTATCAAACTCAGGATCTTAACATGATTCACCACCAAAATATAAACCTGACTACAATTTATGTAGAATAATTTTCCTTCGCCCAGTTCTTCAACACCAAAAACATGAAATCCTATTTTCAAGGAAGTGAATGAAGGTTTTCCTACCGACTACAATGCAGAGTCACACGCTACTCCTGCACACTGCTTTGCTTCTCCAGGGCTCAGAAATTATGTACGTATGCTACACTTCCACTAATACTTACAATAGGCTGTGCTCTGTTCAGGCAGAAAAAGAGAACCCACACATCCTGATCTACGTGTACAAAGTAAGCCTGGCTAACTATAACCTACCTATGTTGACGGTGCTCTGATGTGCTTTCTCGGTAGTCCATTACTCGGGGAGCAGAAGAGGAGAACTCAAAAAAAACAGGATAGCAAAAATTACTTAAAATAAGGGAGTCCATAACATTTGCTTGCACTTCTGCTCATACAAAATAAATACTTATCCTGCGATATTTGAAGTTGAACATTATATGAAATGAAGTTCTAGAATCCTTCCTTTACAGAACTAAACACCTTGGAGACCCCGTTCATTTTAGGCTTCACCTTTAACACGAAGGCACCAACAGCTTCATGCGCCTGTCCCAAGCTTCAGGGAGCAGTTCAAGAGTGCCACCTAAAGAGCAAGAGGGAAACTGCACACCCGGAGACTGTAATCCCTTCTGGCTGGTACATTAGCCAGCAGATAGTCATTTATTGCCCCTTTGCATATACATCACAGAGAACAGGTACCTTGACTCTACAGAAAGAAGCAATGTGTGATTAAATTGCCCCCTCCAACATACATAAAATTCATCCTCGATAGGGCACAATAAATTGTGATTCTGCTCACTGCCTCTCTGCCAAATCTGGATTTGTAACGATCTAGGCAAAACTTGAAGATTTCACTTAATATGTGAAAAAACAAGAACAATAACCAAAAAAACAGTTTCCCATAAGGTAAACTACAGGAGCTTGTTTTTTTTCTGCAAAAACTGGAATTTAACCTGGTCAAAAAAGCGTGTAGGCTCTTAAATATTTGTCAAGAAAAAAATATATTTAAAAAGTCTTGTGATTACTTAACATTCCAGTTGAAAGACTGCCCTTAAAACAACAGATGTCCAACACTGTGACTGGTAAACAGTTCGCTGACAACCCAGAAGGAAGAGATGTTATCTTACAGCGTGAGTTCTGCCTGACTGAAGTACAACAGAATGCCAGACCTCATGCTGCGGCTTGTCATTTGACTGGTTAAATCGCAAGTGTAGAGAAAGAAATACATCTTGCTTCATCCTAATGAGGGTTATTTTTATAAAATTTTAAAAGCGCTTTTATTTTACAAAATAATTCTAGCTGCAATTAGCTCTAGCCCAAATTACAAGATGTTTTAATGCTTAAAATCTGCATCGCTACAGTACTAACTATTCCCACTCTCTGACTTAGGATGTTGACTTTTAGTGCCTCAGCCCCTGCTCTAATTTTGTAGGTATTTCAACAGAACCCTACATATTTCACCCAATACTAAGGCTGAGATGATTAAGGCCAAAACTGTCACTAGTGACCACTCCGAGGCACCTAACCCTTCCATGTGGCCCCTGCTCCTACATCCCTTTACTTCAACGTAACTCCTGACAAACTTGTTCTCAGAAGAGAACGCAAAGTGGGGAAAAGAAAGAATTGCTAGGTCTCAGGTATAGCACGTCAGAAAGAGACCTGTTTAACAGCCATCTGTGAGAAGACTGGGAAGTATGAACAGTAAGACATCCTAAGGACTGACTGGCATGTTTGGCAAGGTCAAGAAGAGAACACAAGATTTTTAGAGCAGAGAAGCGAGAATAACAGCAGAGGGGAACACACTCACCACACCCGTACTCTTAAAAGCTGGAAATTGTGCAGGCAATTTAAGTAAGGTTATAAGCCAAGTTAACATTCACTGCCCCTCAGCAGGTATCACTACCTGAGAGCTACACCAACCAGAAGTCATCAGCACGTGATAACAGAGAGAACCTGTGCAAACACCTCTCCATATATTAACTGCTACCTGGCTTGGTCACAATTCTTCCTCCAAGCTTCTGAAGCAGAAATGGAAAACTACAGAATACAAAGTAGGAAGTCCAGAGAGCAACTAACTGGCAAAATTAGACAGAACTTCCTTGTTAAGAAGTGCAGAGCAAAACCTGTGCCCCCTCACAAACCAATACAGACTGCAGTTAGAAACTTTATTAACAGGAAAAAGCCTTTCCCAGACAGCTGGGATTCACCACTGGGGTCAGAAACAAGCCTTCTTCACCTTATCAGCTCACTTTTTTTACTGTGGTTTGCAGACCTACTTGCAGACCATCAGTAGGTGTTAACTGAATTTCTCAAAATGGAGAAATGTGATACAAAAATCAGTCAGTGAATGACAGAGGGTGGGATTTTCTGACAGTTCAATCATAGACACCTACAAACAGTAGTGAAGCTCACCTGAGGACCAAAGACTACCAGGACACTGTAGGGGAGGGAAGGAATAATAAAAAATAAAGGGGACAGAACTGCATCCTCATGCTTCACGGTGTCAGGAGTGAAGTGTGACAGAGCTGTAATTTGTATCTGTGCATAACTTGTAAGATTTAAGAGTAATAAACTAAAAATCACTAGTTCTGCGTAATTAATAAAGTTGTCCATCCCCATGAGTTCTTTCAGAGTGTCCTTCTTCTTCCTCACAAAGGTAAGCCATTGTTTTTCTCCACCTTATACAGCGTTCAGCAATCTGATACTCATTTTTATAAGAATAAGTCATCTTCAATCACCAATGTTATACCTGCAATCACTTTGTTGTATTTTTTATATTTTCTCTCAGTGCTCCTTGGTGCTCCTCAAACTTCTGTAAAATTGCACGCCTTTTCTTCAGTCCCTTCCAAACATTTATTCTTTGAGATAGTGTGCACTCTTCCAGCAAAACATCAGTAACAGCCTTGATCAGATCAGCACTTTGACCAACTCCAGTAATCCACATCGACCACTTTCAGTTGCTGTTGTAGAGCGCTGGGTTTCATCACCTTATTTGTGCTCATTCATTTGTTGTCTCTTGAGTACTTTCAGACAGGAGAGGGAAGAGTGAAAGTGTCCACCCTTTTGTGCTAAGAGGGAAGATCCTGTCACAATTGGCTTGTGGCTTGTGGCAGAGGCCTCTTTTATTTCCACGAATTGCAGGAAATTATGCCTCATGATTTCTCCTTTTTAAAGTCTCTTCATTTTTACAAAGAAAAAAAACTTCTGCATATTCTATAACAATGTTCCTTAAACATTAATTGTGTTTATAAATAAAGGATAAATTCAAAATACTGCACTTCTATTGCACACAGGACAAAAAAAAAAAAGGCAAGTGAAACAGACCACAGAGACTTCTAGAACTATTACAATGTAAATATGAAATAAAACACAAATGACAACGTTAAACGGAAACTTACCCTGCTTGTGAGTTCACTGTTCCCAATGAGTTTTTATGAGCTGGTGATAAAGATTGAATTTTGCTCCCACTGGATCCAGATGAAGACAGCGCTTTATTTGAAGAGGCACCTTGCAGTTCAAAGCAATCATGGAAATATGAGAAAACATAAGATTTTGCTGCTAGAATGATATAATTAATTATATATTTTAAAAATGTAAAATTCAAACCAAGAATTTTAGAAATATCAAGATAGGAACAAGTGTCAAGATACAAGGAAAAAGTGAGTATTCTTTCAGGAATCTACAGAAAATAAGCAATTGAGACAATGCTCTAGCAAAAAGCTTTGGATCTCAATTACTTTCTTCACAAAGAGAAAGGAAAGAAAAGACATCTAGGATGTCAAAGTTTAACCAAACAGAACATGTTTGATATCTGAAATCAAATTGAGACCAGTGTTTATATAATTATAATATACATGGCTTGACTATGTATTTTCACAAATTCATGATCATATTCAGCACACAAATTAGTCACAGAATTAAGCAACAGAAAAATCTCAGACGACGGATATGTATTTGATACAATTACGCATTACTACACAAAATGATTTTGCAGGTTCAATTCAGAGAAAAACTAATTTGACCTGATATATAAACCAGAAGAGAATCCTACGTGCTCAAGTGCTGTCGGATAGAAGCCGATCAGTGCCCTTTCCAATTTTATTTTAAATGACATTTTACTAACCACTGTATCAACTTCAACTATATAGCCATTATATTTGTAGAGTCAAAAAAATCAGGTCACAGAAACATTGACTTAGAAAATTGTATTATGAAAACCAACTACTCCACTCATGTAACACTGAACTCCTGCTATGAATTTTTTTTACTTTATCAGTTTACATCACTGAGCAATGCTGTAAAAATAGTTCCAGCCATTAAAATTATACTACTGTTACATTCCACAGTCTGAGAACTAATATTTAGAAAGGAAACGGAAAATTTGTAACATTCTTTTCATACCTACAACAGTTTTACTAACACCACTTGGCTGTGGTAAGCGTGAAGATGATGATGGTGGTGTTGATCCTAGAGAAGGCATCTTCTTAACTGCAGCAGGTTTGTACTGTAACAAAATACAACCTAGAAATTTAAGCAATTAAATCAAACTATCTATGTAACACAACAGGCAGTTACTATGGGAAAACAGACAATGATAACCTAGTAGCTAAACGGTTTCTGGTATGGGATCACGGAAATGGTTTCCACTAGTCTGCTTTCTTTCAGATACAGATTATACTAGTAGGAAAGAGTATCTAACTCAGTGGTTTGGTTTCTATATTTAACTCTATGTCTTTGTGTATTTTCCACTTTTCGCATGTGATTAACATTATCACCTCATTACCAGTTAATTTTAAAACGAATACTCAACAGTAAGATCATTTTTGTCTTTCAGATCTTACTTTCACCTGTGTGCTCTGGGCCAGTCCCAGCACTGATTCAGATATGGCACAAGAATCACTAAGTGCACGTGTCTAACTCTTCACAGCTCCCAGAAAAAAGAACATTACTACCAAATGAAAACACACATACACTTTAACCCTTTGTTTCCATCAGAAGTTAACTACAGCAGCTCTTACCTTAATATGCCTGAATTTCTCTGAGCCTCCAGTCAGCCCATATATTGCTGTCAGTTGTCCTATAGTCATGTACCTTTCTTTGTCCACTTAAGGAACAGTATTGAATTGGACTCAGAAGACTTGCACAACAGAAATTCAATTTTCTTTACAGTTAGTGCATCACTGCTTTCTGCTGCTATCCTTACCTGCCTTTTTCACTAATCTCTGAATTACATTTATGACTGGTTTTGGCTTTGCCACTCCTGCCATCTGATTTGTCAATCTCTGCAACTCTTGTAAGAAAGCAAAAGCCTCTTCCATGCTTAGTGTTGCAGTTTACCTGTGTTCGAGTAGGAAGCTTCCCTTTGGTATCAGCTGCCAATTTCCCTTTATTGGTAATACGTGCTGCTTGTTCCTTACAGAAATTGATGTGTCTGTCAGCTGCATTTTCATTAAATCTTCTCTGACAATATGGACACTGAATGTAATCTTAAAAACATAAAAACCTAACATTAAAAATGTGCTTTAAACAATGAAGTGTTTCAAAGTCTTTTAAAGGCCAGCCCCACCCCCAGAAAATACTAAGTCTTCTTGAATCTGAAAATGAAATACAGATAGCTGGTGAAAAGAATATTGTCCATATGTAACACACAAGATGTTTCTTGTTCAATGGATAAAATTGCGAAGAGTGGCTGAGGATCAGAAATAACCTAAGCAAAATCAGAAACATTTTGAGAGATGCTATTCAGCAGAAGTGGCCAAAGAGGTATATGAACATGGCAGGGCTACCATCTGGAAGGAAGCAGAGAAAAAAACCCAAAACAAACCACCACAAAAAACCCACCCCGAAACCACAAAAAACACCTCACCCTCCCCTCCAAAAAACCCCACGCACCAACAGTTCAGGTTGTTCAAGATATGAAAATGCATTGAAAGCTTTCCCATACAAATAGCAAGAGACAACAACATCTGTTTCCTCTGGCAATTTTGAAAGGACTGAGAAATACTCCGGAAAAAAAATAAAATCAGAAACTTAACAAAAAGAGAGAATCAGAGGAAATCCAGCCCAAAATGGGAGATATCTATAGCAACACACAAAACAGGGTAATTGACGGCTGTATTATTTTTCAAGATTAATTGAGTGACATTACAAACAGTACTACTTGCAGGAAATATTATCATTAACATAAAGGAAAAACTAGAAATGCCAAGTAAATGTTTAAAATACTAAAAGATCCCTCATCTGTATGCTGGAAATACATCTCTTAAATACACTGCCCTTACGTATGTTTGGGCTGCAGTTTCAGGTAGACCTTTTAGTGTCTAGAGATATGGGTGCTGAATTCCCCTGATTAACAGCATTCAAAACCATGTAAACATCGACTTCAGAAGAGCTGGACACTCGCAAAACAGGTTAAATTAGTACATTCCTCAATGATTTTAGAAACATATCCAAGAAAATGAGGAAAGGTTCAACGGTCACTGCCTCCAAGATAGCAGTTAAATATTATACAATTCAAAATAAGGTTTGGATTACATGCTCCTACTCAAAACGCAGCAGATCTGGTTTAAGTAGTTATGCCTTTAAATTAACAAACAATTTTGAGTAGATCATATGACATATTGGCCACTAAACCATGAACTGTGGCCCAAGAAGTGTGAGCAAAGACAGGAAGAATGCAGGAGACCTTCAGAGAAGTGACAGCATGGGAATCTCATGTGATAATGATTTATTTGCTTCACATAAGCTCCGCTACTGTCAGAATACTCAAACTATACTGTAGTGGGTCTGGCTGA
>VZZY01000122.1:193-20835 GCA_013400335.1 Eurystomus gularis
TAGTAATAGTAGCATGGCATAAAAGCTCTACAAAATATGATTTACAGTGTTATAGGCATTGATGGAAGAATATAGCATTTATCCTCCTTATTAGTGGTAACAATGGTCTTCATTTGCTTGGGAAAATATCAGAAGGCACAGAGAAGAGTCTACAGAAAGGAACAGCTCAGGTGCCTTGTGGTATTGTCCAGACATCCATCTGTGGCTGTTGGGGATTTAGATACCTCCAGGCTAATGCGAGACTCTGAAGGACTTGGCAGGAACATTGACAGACTGCAAAATGAGACCAGTCACGTACACCAAGAGATGACAGCACAGATTTGGTGAAGTACAAGACTTTACAGACAATCGTTTTTAAAACCTATCTGGTCTTGTATCTTGCTTGGTTCTCTGTTATAAGATCTTACATAGCCATAGGTTACCAGGAGTTTATGTGATGCTATTTCACTCTGCCCAAGTGGGAACTAAAGAGGACAGCTCTGGCTGATGAAAGAAGACATAGTGCAACAAAAGAAAACAGTGTGGGATCCAGAGGATGAGAAAAAAACCCACTTAATTATACTACCCCTTGTCCCCAAACCAGTATGACCTCATGTTAAAAGCTAAATGACTTGGTCAATGTATTTTAGGTGTCTAATTCAAAGAGATAGACACAGAAAAAAATATAGTAACATACATATCTGAAAAAAATTTAAGCAAGCAATGAGGAGCCTAAACCAACTAAACCAGTCAGTTCCCATAACACCAATAATCAAAAGCCAACAGAAAAAAATTACAGAAGCGTAAGGCTGAATTTGATAAATCAATTGTATTCTCTATGGTGATGGCAGCAAAACCCCAAACACCAGAGTTTTCCAAGCAAATTCTGTTTAAAGGAGAGAACTAGATGAAATAAATCAGTTCTGGTGCACGAGTTCAAAGACTAATGTCTTTAAAACAGACTTCCATTGTATTTAACTCTTTACAAGAGAAATCATAGAAGGATATTCCCAGAACTGAGAAAATCCATTAATACATATTTAGTTCTTCTCAGCTCTCTTTTCTGTGAAATTCATAACACTAGAACATTTACCAATTTCATAAAGCTGTATTTGGAAGTTTCTTTGATTTTTGAATCTATTTAGCTCTTAGAAAGCACTGAGAATTGGCACTGCTGAAGACCACATAATTCTGATGTTTATCCAAAAAAAACAGAAAGTAAAGCCAGTAGCACTTCTCTCTTTCACACATGAATTTGAAGGGATCTCCTACTGAAAAAAAAAAATGTACTCTCTTCCATGGGACTATAAGATTTTTTGATATCTGTGCAGAAACTGCCAATAAAAATAAAAATCAGTAGTAACTGTAACTCTTGGTATTGTGAAATAAACCAATTGCCTCAATTAAAGGGTCAAACCACAACACCATTTCACATGGCTTAACAGACAGCTTTGATTCTCTCTCTATATATTTTTAAAATAATAATGTACAGCATGGTGGCATTAATGATATAAGAGTTGAAAAATTTGTCACGGTGCTACATCTCAAAGATCTCTATAGGAGTTATACATATTTAAACATAAAAGGCTCCTGAAATAAATATTTTACCAAACCTGTTGGGGAGTTGATTTATTTTTCTCTGTTTGTATGCTTAGCAATATAGGTAGAAATCTGTCACACTGTTACAAGCCCAGTTTTTAAGCTAGGTTTTATCTTGCACTAGTATAAACATCACTGAAAACATTACTGTGACTATTTTGGAGGCAGTTTCAAAAGTGCATAACGTTGTTATAACTCTGTCCTACTGAAACCAATACAAATGAGCAAGCGAAGACAGGAGGTCTCACGGGATATTTTTCAGTTGCTGTGAGCAAAAAAGTATGTCTAGTGTTCTCAGGAAATTGTTAAAAACAAGGAAGGAAGAGAATTCAGGCAACATGAAGAAGTTGTGCGTGGCAGGGGAAAGGAGGGCTGTCTGCAATCCCAGGGCAATGGTGGCAGCCTTGCAGCTACCCCACTTAGACATCGTGTCGAACACAATTCAAAGGACGTGGGAAACACTGATCACTACCTCATTTTCAAAGTTTAGTCTCATCCCCCAAAGAAACTCCTTCTTGAGCGGACAGGTATTGCCATAAGTTCCAGGTTGCCCAGGGATGCCTCATTCCTGGATGTGTTCAAGACCAGGTTGGACAGCTTTGAGCAGCCAGGTCTAGGGGGAGGTGTCCCTGCCATGACAGGGAGGTTGGAACTAGATGATCTTTGAGGTCCCTTCCAACTTTCTATGATTTTATGATTCTAGTTGTATTTTGAGGATAATTTCACAGCATATTATCAAATGGACAAGGCCATACATATCCTCAACACTAAGTATTGGGCAATATAGCTGAGGAATCATCCCAGCTAAGAGAAAAGGTGCTTATGAAACTCAACTCAGGATTTCCTTAATTCTGCTGATATATTCTGCCCAACTAACAAGTCAAAGTATAAAATCAGCAGAAATTCTCCCCATTATATATATATATAAAAAACCTATTGACAGAAAGAAAAAGGTAGAAGGTAGAAGATGGAAGAGAAGTGAGTTAATGGGATATTTAAAAATTAAAACACAGGGAGAAGTGATGAAATTCTAGAAAGTAAATTGCAATAGTATAACAAAGGCTCAGGAAAGTCAAAGACAATGTCATCCTTGAAAGGCTCCAGTGGTCTCCTTCCCCTGTGTAATTCTATATTTAATGGGCATGCTGATGGGTCCTTGCCTTCTTATTCATCATGGTTCTAATCCCATAGGAATATTGACCTCCTTCTTGGAGAAATGCTCATAGGATATTAGGAGCTCAGTTCTGAAACAGATCCTGTCCTCAAACTGTTTTGTTAAGTTACATTACAGAATAACGGATTCAGATTTTTTTGAATCTCAAGGTTTCATGTTGTGCAAATTTAGTTTAGCTTAAGGTTTCCTCCAATATTACAGTATTCTTTAAATAAGTTGAGTTGGGATTTTTGTGGCAGGAGATGGTTAAGAGCATGATTTTTCCCTTTTGACTCCTGTATACATCTAATGGCTAGTTCCCTAAGTTTAATGACACAAATCTAAAAAAAACATATAATTTCACTTCCCAGCTGTCTTTGCTTCATTGTTACAAATAATATCAATCATTGGGTTCACTGAAATGAACTGAAATATATTTCATTTCTCTTCTTAAGACAGCAACATCCTCTGCAGGCTTTGTAGGATAAATGTAATATTTTTATTATTCCCATTACTTACTACATATCCCAAGCTTTCATTTGTTTAGTTTCCGAATTGCATATTAAGACCATTTCAGTAAAAGTGTATGCTTTTTCATACCCTGATTAGGTGTTTTTCAGTGTATCCATGATGCTGAAGAGCAGCACAGAAACGGTAACAGGGCCACATAAAGCGTTAGTAATACAGAAAAATGTTTTACTGACAATTGAATTTCAAGAGGTAGAAAGGGTCCAGGGACACCTCTAGTCTCAGAAAAGAACAGATACCTCAGGATAATAAGCATGTATTTAAAAGTAACTAAGACTCACATGGCTACAAAGAAAAGTTAACAAATGTAAGACTGCTAAGAAGTTGAATTCAAATCATACAACCATAGAATCATAGAATTGTTTCAGTTGGAACGAACCTCAGAGATCATCTGCTTTCAACCCCCTACCATGGGGAACAGACACTTCCCATCAGATCAGGTTGCTCAAAGCACCGTCCAACCTGGCTTTGAACACATCCGGTGATGGAGAATCCACAACCCCACTGGGCAACATGTGCCAGTGTCTCACCACCCTCAGAGTGAAGAACTTCGTACTAATTTCTAACTTAAATCTTCCTCTTCCAGTTTGAAGCCATTACCCCTCTTCCTATCACTACAAGCCCTTGTAAACAGTCCCTCCCCAGCTTTCTTCTTTTCCCCTTCAGGTACTGGAAGGCTGCAATAAGAAGTCCCCAGAACTTTCTCTTCTCCAGGCTGAACAACCCCGACTCTTTCTGCCTGTCATTATAGGAGAGGCGTTCCAGCCCCCGATCATCTTTATGGCCCTGCTCTGAACTTCCTCTAAGAGTCCCTCAGAACCGCTCTCAATCCACACTTCACACAGCCTGTACTTGTGCTTGGGATTGCCCTGACCCAGGTGCAGGACTCAAGCACCTAACTAAAAGAGTCATACTAAAGATGGTAGTCATAGTCCTTACACAAGAGTTTCATATGACAGGAACCAGAAAGCCTGAAGTTTGCTCCCCTCCAACATCACTGACCTGCAGTTTCCATAACTGAAAACATCGTAAAGGCAATACATGGCACTGGAAAAAACTGGAAGAACTCCAAGAAAACACATTATTGTTCATGTTACATTACAGACTACATAACCTGAATAAAGTGACTAGCAACAGCACAATAGCTCAGAGGAAAGTTTCAACAATTTGGATAAACTGGCTGACAGGAGTTTCATAAAGTTCAACAAAGGCAAATGCCAAGTTGTCAGTGGGGAAGGAACAACTCCATGCTGTCAACCAACCAGCTAGAAAACAGCTTTTCAGAAAAGGTTCCTGGTGGACACCAAGTTGAACACGAGCCAGCATTGTGTCCTTGCACAATGTTGTTGGCCAAGAAGGCCAACAGCATCCTGTGGTTTAACTAGGAGAAGAGGAAAAGCATGACCAGCAAGTGTGGGGAGGTGGTGCTTGCCTCCTACTCATCACTGAGATGCCCAGCTGGAGTACTGTGTTCAGTTCTGGGCTCCTCAGTGCATGAGAGATATAGCTACGGTAGAGAGAGTCCAGCAAAGGTCTACAAAGGTTATTGGAACACGGGACATATAAGAAAGAACAGACTGAGAGAGCTGGGACCGTTCAGCCTGGAGAAGAGAAAGATTGGGAGGATCTTATCTTTGTGTATCAACACCTGATGGGGTAGTAAAGAAGATAGACCTAGACTTTTCCCAGTGCTGCCCAGGAGGAGGGTAAGAGGCAATGGGTACAAAAGACAAAACATTAATTTAAACACAAGAAAAAACCCAACCTTTTATCATAAGCTTGACCAAACACTGTAATAGGTTGCTCAGAGAGGCTATGAAGTGTCCATCTTTGGAGATAATCAAAACCCAGATGCACACAGCTCTGAGCAACCTGGTCTCACTGACCCTCTCAGAGCTGGGGGGTTGGAGTAGATGATCTCCCAAGGTTCCTTCCAGCCTCACCTATCCAGTGATCCTGTGAATATCAAACTAATGTCAAATGCCAGGTCGCAAAGGAAATACTTTTTGGAAGACCAAAGAATTTGAACAAAAGAGATTAATTTGAAAATATTTGCAAAAGGTAGAGAAATTCTCATCTGAGCACAAGATATAGACAAAAGATATTAATTTCCCAGTACTTCTTGCCTTTAAAATGTTTCCTATTACTAGAATGCAGAAGGTAATAAATGTCATAGGCTGGTTACCCTATTAAAAGCAGAAGGATCAACAGAGGCAGAGTCTCTTTTATTACATGAAGAAAATACTTTACCTAAAAAGTGCATAATTTTGACTTTGTACATATTGGCATATTTTATGCATTTGTTGTGTCGTCACAGGTTTTACAAAAATCAGGAAACGCTTTTACGTTCAACCTGTACTTTTCTTGAAAGTCATTCTGAAGATGGTTGTCTGGTTTCCGTTCCACACTTAAAATACTTCACGAGCAAATACAATGAGTTTTGAATAGTATAAGGAACATAAAGGTCTAAGTGAGATTCTGCTAAGGAAAAAGCAGGGTGAGAATACAGTAAGAATTTTTGAGCAGCGTGGAAAGCAGCACAGTTTTTATCCCAGAGCTAAACAAGCAGCAATGTAAATACTATGCAAGAAACAAACAAACAAACAAACCAAACCAAACAAAAACAAAACAAAACAAAACAACCACACACAGAAAAAACCCAAACAAAATAAAAAACAAAGCAGAAGAGAATTTACCACTGAGTATACAAATAAATCTCAATAAGTTTGTGGCCAATCTTAATACGCTTGCCTTAGTAAATATAGACAAAATACATTTCCGTAGGATAATAATTTATGTCAAGATTATGTCTAAGTGCTTATTTCAGGCACTTGGACTGGTAACAACCGTAGGAGTATAAGCACACTGTCACATCCAAAAGCCAGGAGATGAAAATTTTAATGATGAGGGGAAATGGAAGGCATTTAAGATGCCTGAGTGTTAGGTACACTGATAGTATACATTTAACCAGATTTCCACAGTTAACTCAAAAGGAAGGCTTAGCATGCAATTATCTCACAATATGAGGTTGTTAGCCTCTTTGTGACACAGTGTAATGAAAGTTATATGTTACTCCCTTTTAAAATAAAATAGGCTGGAGCCACAGCCCAAAGGAGTAACATGTTTTGCGCCATTAGTTATGGCATGTCTATGTCAGCCTAAAACAATCACAAATTAGGGTTCTTTTGGTGATCATAATCTCTAAGAAATAGTTTGCACAGAAATACACAGGGGTTTCTTCCATCTTTAAATATTCCAGTTGGAAATGAGATTCAAATTGGAGAGACATATGATATTTGTAAATACACTCCAGAATATTTTCCAAAAGCATGGTTAATATGCAGATAATCTAACAAATGTACATTTTTTTTTTTTTTAAATTGATCATTTTTAGAAAAAAAATGTGATTGCCAAACACACTACTAGTGATGAAACCTTGTAGAAAGGAATTAAAGCTATCAGTAAACAGTCACTAAGACATGGTATCAGGCCAGGTTGGACGGGGCCTTGAGCAACCTGGTCTACTGGGAGGTGTCCCTGCCATGGCAGGGGGTTGGAACTAGATGATCTTTGAAGTCCTTTCCAAGACAAACCATTCTAAGTTTCTATTTTCTTCTTGTTTTGAGAATTCTCAATATTACCCAGGGGCTGTTTAAAGCAACTAAATGTTCTGCTAATGAATGAAGTACAAAGATCATCTCTGAAGTTCTGAAGAACAAAAAAATAATTTCAAAGCTGTGCAAAAGATATTTACTTTACAGATCTAAAATTTGAAGATCTGTGACAGGAATGTGCTCATGCCTCGCACACACAATCACTGAAGAGAGACTTCTCTTTGAAATGCAGGAAGAATGAACTTGTCATGAAGTAGACAATAAACATAATATCAGAGCTAAATTTTAATAGAAGTTGAACTTTCATAAAGGTCTAGATCCAAATAACACTTATACCAAGAACTGTGCTTAGAAGGAAGGATGTTACAAAAGTGCTATGCAACATTAGGAATATCTATATAATGAAATAACAGCTATATACAATAAATTTGCTGCTTACATTAGACTGGTAAGGGTTACTAGCATCTTTCAAGATGATTTTACAGTTCAAAAGGAGACAGTTTGAAGAAGTGTGTTCATTTTTAATAGAAGCAAGTGAAAGATGTTACAACAAGGCAGAAAAAAAAAAGCGCTATATAACCTGGGAAGTTGTTGGTAGGTAAAATATTCAGCAAGAAATGATTAGAGGTTTTTTCCTGACTCATCATGAATCCTAAAACAACAGTGTTTTGCATTTGCAGAAATGATGGTGCTGACCTGGAGTTTGTGAACAGTGGAAAGTCACATAGGGTATCTGAAAAAATATTATTTTCTTCCAAGCATGGCTTTTGGTTGAATAGGGTGTATTTCTAGAAGAAATTAGCTACTTACATAAAATCCAGAAAATATGAATGGAGAATATCAGGGGTGTATAAAATGTAGCCTAGGAAGAAATATACAATGAATAAGAACTAGTTCATTTAAAGAGGAGGAAAGTTAAGGGCCATGTGACAACTGTTTTCAAATTCATGAACCATTTTTATGGAGGGAAAAGCAACACTGTTCTCCAAGTAAATAGGATAAGAAGTCACAGGCTTGTACTGCAGGCAGGGTGCATTAACCATGGTAAACATCAGAATAAATTAGGAGGTTACGAAGATCTTACAGAAAGTTTAGACAAGCCTGTACCAGAAATTACGAGGGCAGCTAACTCTCTCTGGAGACCTGAGTTGCCTGGATGATTTCAGAGGGTTCCCCCCAGCCCTATGACCCACTTACAAGACATGAAGGAAAAAAAGGAAAGTGATTGATTATTACTTTAACTTTCATGTGGCAGCTTCACTAGAAGATTCTATAGCTAATGATCACATCAAACTTTCCTTAATCACAGTTTATCTAATAATGTACTGCATTAAGCAGTCTGCAGTGAAGTGCAAGTTACATCATGTTACTTTCCACGATCCCATGGAAACCATAAACCAATGGCTGAGCTGAAAATGGCCTATATAAGGACACAAACTCAAACTTCAGCCTATAATTAGTATTATGAAATTCCAGGAACACATCAGTGAAACATGGGTCACCATCTGCTGACATTTTGGCAAGAAAGGGAAGAGACGAAACTGAATGCCTGCCTAATTAGAAACCGATGTCAGAATCACCAGCTCTTGCAGCTATATGCAGGGATAGGAAAGGTAAAATAAAAGCCCATACTATGCTGAGTTCACAGAAACTGATATTCACATCTATAGTGGGAAACAAGGTTTTTACATATGCAGTGCTATCATAAAAATACTTCTATAATCCCTGGAGACCATGGTATCAGGCTGATTCAAACCATAATACCTTTTTCGTTGTTCTAGATTGGAAGGGGTCTCTGACCAGACACAGCTTCTGAAGAGGTCATGTAAGCAAGAACAATTCTGACAAGTGTTGGAAAATAAAAATGTAATAGCAAAAGGACAAGGAAAAGCATATGAAACAGCCCATAGCCTCTGAGATCCAAGCACACAGATGTCTTTACTAAGGGACTTTATTACTGAAATACACTATGTCTAAAGCTAAAAGGTATTACGAAAATTGAAATCTTACCCAACAACCATCAGTCTCAAGGACTCGTTTTCCCATAATCTTCCAAGAATGTCAAAACTGATAGATAAAAAGCACCATGAAGCCTTATAACCTCCAAGACCTATGTTCATTTGCACAGTTAACAAGGATGATAAACGGTTCTGCCCAGGTGCAGAACATCAGCTGTGGTTAGATGACAAAACAGCTCCAGGTAGACACTGCCACAACACCATTGGCACTTGTCCATCCCCAGTCTATCCAGATCTTCCAAACAGGAGCTAAGCAGTCAGAGCTGACTGTGCTTCTGCTCTTCTCCAGACAACTTCAACTTCTTCCTTGTGATCAACCTTGTTCAACAATGTCCTACAGCTGAGGTTGGGTGTGAAGTTGGCTTTGGTCAAACTACATCCTGAAAAAATGTAAGTGCTTTGGGTTACAAAGAATCCTTTTAATGGAGGTTTAAAATGCCTAATGTACACTCTTTAGTATTTAATAAAAATATTAAATGCTACATTTACACATCAGAGGACTCCACAAGAATGTACTAAAGCAGAAGATCAATTCAGAACCTTTGCATCCCATGTTATACACTAAAGTTACTAGAGTTTCAGTCATTATTCAGTCAAAAGAGATTTACAATAATTGCTGAGGAAAATTTCAAGTGTTTTAGAATCAGCAATTCAACATATTTTTTATTTCATAGAATCATAGAATGTATTGGGTTGGAAGGAACCTCCAAAGGTCATCTAGTACAATCCCCCTACAATAAGCAGGGACATCTGTGACTAGGACAGGTAGCTCAGAGCCCCATCAAGCCTGACCATGAATGTCTCCAGGGATGAGGCCTCCACCACCTCTCTGGGCAACCTGTTCCTGTGATCACCCACCCTCCTATTAAAGAACTTCTTCCTAACCTCTAACCTAAATCCACTTTTCTAGCTTAAAAGCCATTACGCCTTGTCCTATCGCTACAAACCCTTGAGAACAGATCCTCCCACACCTTTCTGTAGGCCCCTTTCAGGTATTGGAAGGTCACTATAAGGTCCTCCCAGGGCCTTCTCTTCTCCAGGTTGAACAACCTCAACTCTCTCAGCCTGTCTTCATAGGAGAGGTGCTCCAGCCTTCCATTTGTGGCTCTCCTCTGGACACGCTACAACAGTTCCATGTCCTTCTTATGCTGGGGGCTCCAGAGCTGGACACAGTGCTCCAGGTAAGGTCTCACCAGGGCAGAGTAGAAGGGCAGAGTCTCCTCTCTTGATTTGCTGGCCACACTTATTAAACTTGACTGATCTCAAATACAAAATTACAGATTGATCTCAAAACTGGAAAAAAAGGCCGAAACACAACAGGTGTAACAGACATCTAAATTACTTGAATTTAAAGCCTCAGGATGAGAATCTCTTTATTATATTAAAACAGTGGAAAACTTCAAAAGCAAGACAGATAAAATAAAAATTTTGATAATTTTTAGAAAACTTGCATCCAAGTCACCTCCACACAGCATCAAACAAACATGTTTTTAGCACATTTAGATTGGCTTGGTCACAACTTCTTAATAGGTGTGAAAAAAGCAAGTAAGTTCATAAAATAGACTTATCAAAGGGCAAAAAGAAAACATAGTAGTCCTAAGCAGTTAATATATGACAGACTCAGTTATAGATTTTCTGCTTTATATGTGGCATTGTAAATTTTCTGGATATATTATATATATACACCTTAGGATGGTATAATATAATCCATCCTAGCAGATGAAAAGAAGAATGGAATCTGACACTTGTTTTGTCTGAAGAATCCATCCTTCAGATGTTAGGGATTTTTCAATTAGAATATATTCAGACTAGCATTACAAGAAAATCTGAATTGAACTATAGGCCAGTTCTATAACATTTAGGGTTCTGTTTAGCATTTACACTGAGATCTCTACAGCATCATTAAAAGATTTTGAGCCATTCTGTAACTTGTATGGAAGGAGTAAGATACATTAAATCTTCACAGGTCCAATATGGTGCAAAACTGTTATGTTATAGAAAAACATATGTTTTAAGATTTTAATCATATCCAGCAGTCCTAGATCAAATATTTTAGTTTTAAAGGCATAATAATAGAAAAAGCGAGAAACAGCCAAGTAGACTCCATGGTCTTCCCCGAAATGAGGAAGCATATAGACTATGGTATAAAAAGTCTTGTGGAAGCTATTCTATTTAATATTCTCACATTAAATTCTTAAAGAAGATCCTTTCTGCCTCTTTTTTACATACAATCAATGGATTACTTAGCACAAAAGGTCAGACACGAACTCTATCACTCCTTCTCAAAGCATTTAAATGACTTCAGGGACTTCAAGACATATTTGAAGCTATGATTTCTTGAGTTTTGATGTTGTAAATATGCCATTCTGCATTGTAACATTTAAAAAAAACTCTAATTTTATATTGAGTAGACCTTTCTAAATAATTAAGAAACTGATTTGAAAACATTATAAATAAAATGTCTTTTTCAATCCACCTGCATCTCATTTGTGCATATTTAGACATATAATAAATTTGAGAAATATTACATCTGAACAGTTTCATTAATCCTAAAACAAAGTATCATTCAGGTAATTGAAAATTCACTGGAAATTCAGGTTAAGAGTCTACCTGTTACACTGGTTAACAAATACTGGTCTTTTGTTACTCTTCACTAAATTTTTTTTCCCATTATTGATCTAAGATATTTAGTCAAAGCATTTAGTCATCTAACCAAAATTACTATTCTAGGCCATAATGAGCACTTTACAAGTTAACTCTCCCAAACTTTCTAAAACCTATGTATTTGAACAAAACTAGGGATCAAGAAAAAGAAACTATTGTATGGATTTTTTTCAATGAACTCTTTCCTGGAGTTTTTTCCTAGAATATAATGTAAAAAGTTTAATTCTGTAAAAATTGTCATGGAAGGAGACACCAAAATCATTGCATAATATTCACTTAGAAACTGTGCTTTTTAGATATTCTTTTTTATTTTGTTATTATTTGTACAACCTTTCATCTTTTGCTCTACTTCTAAACAAAAACTATGTTAGAAATGTCAGTCTGAAAACAGAATATCCTGGCTCTCTTTAAAAATTAAAAAAATGTTGGTGCATTCAGCAAATAGTCATTTTATAAGTAATTGTGAAAATAGTTTCACAAGGAAAACAAAAGGGATGAAATTAACCTATTTCTGCTACACAAGGTAGAGACGAAAGGTATTTAAAACATATTGTGCAATGGTTGTTGCAGCTGACAAGACCTACACCTTCTTCAACTAGGCTTACATGCTCTTTTTACCTACACAAGGGTTGTAGTAAAATTCTCAGACTTCTCATAACACACTATATTTGAGAGTAAAACAAAGGTAGATTACTGACTGGATGTGCTGCTTATTTATTAGATTCCACCAACTGCAAGAAATAACCTCCAGGTTAGATACATCAAACATTAAGTAAATAATGCTTATGGACATCCTATGGATTTTTGCTTTCTGTATTGTTGTGCTCTTATTTTTTTACCAACATAATTTTACATTTTAATATTTAAAAACATAGCATGGATATTTGCATATCCCAATTATAACTGAAAATCAAGTAAATGTGATTCTAGTTTTATTTGATTACATACTGATAGCACACCACTGAAAAGCAGCGAAATACAGTAAAAATATATATCCCCAAGTTTAAAGCACTGTTTTAAAAAAAGAGTATATGATTACACTACTGCATTTGTACCACAGGAGCATTTGGTAAATAGTACTATCATTCTCAGTAGAATTTTATGTTCAAAACAAAGAATAAAGAAAATTATGGGGAAAAAAGTGGCAAATTGGAAATAGAACCAGAAGCTCTGTTTCATAGGCTGTTGATGATCGCTTTCTATTTTATGTCTCAGGTTTAAATTTCCCTATGGCAGCAATTTAAATCTTTTTTTCTTTCCTGAGGCTGCTTAAAAATTTAATTTAGCTCAGGCACAGTGTCTATGTTTTATAATAGGAATATAGAAAACTCTTCTAATTTGGGGGCTGACCCTTTTAACAGATTATAGAAATTTAAACATAATTAATCAGCTTTATTCATAGAGTTACATGGGCTTTCCACAATTTACTCATGTAAATTTCTTTGCTTGAGTTACAGTAGACTACATTAGAGAAGGGTATTTGAAGGCAGATATTCACAAGTCACACATTCATGTGGTGCATATACAGTGGAAGAGTCATTTGCATGCACATCCACACACACGCAGATACACATACATAAATCCAATAAATCTACATCTTTTCAGAAGTTTCACCAGTCATCCTCAACTCACATTAACTCCTTCACATTCAAGTTCCTGTATTATTTTTTCTGTATTTTTAGCTAAGGGTTTGAAATGGATTCTCACCACCATGTGTCTCAGTCCTTTGACCCTTCTCTCCTGGATTAGAATATCACAGCCCTTGATATGGAATGGTACTAAAGTCATATGTCAGGATCACAGTTGTTTGCTAGGATGTCTTGGTGCTAAAGGTAAATACCAAATTTTGAAAGAATAATATCACTGCAAAACCCTTAATTACATGTTTTACTGTTCATTTGGTAGGTTATAGCTGAAGAATATTCTAGATAACTTGAACTAGTACGAAGAAAAGCATCATCTTTTTGTAAATGATAGGGTTCAGCCCAGCGGACTTAAAGACTGCAATTCTCACAACTTGCACCCTACCAGTGGGTGAATTTTTAAAAGGAAAAAAGCTGCCAATTGATCCACTTCTGGCATATCCCGAAATCTATAGAATTCAGGCAATGTCAACAGCAGTGATATTCCCCTTAGCTTTTGTCATACCTTTACATACTTATTTAATTTCTTTGAAATTAATGATTCTCTTGATTATGAGAGAGAGTTTGGATATTTATACATTTATATTACATTCTAGATTCATTTCATCCTCAAAAAATTCCAGTCAACACAAACCAGCCAAAAAACGTAAAACATGGACTTCATATTACCTTCCAGACCTACCAAACAAGGCAGCTCAGTACAGGCTTCCAGTTCTTCATGTTTCACAGGTATCCAGCAGCTGAAGAGAGGTGGTTATGAGGATTTCTGTAATCTCTTCCCATGTCTTTCTCACTTTGGTTCCTAGAGCAAAATTTTGTTTTCAATTCCGTGCTCTTCCCCTTACCCAGCTGTGGAAGAGTACATTATTTTTCACACAGCTGTTTTTTAACATATAAATAAATGATATTTTTAAAAGAATTAAAGAGGCTAAACAAAATAAGATATTTATTAAGATAGAGAAGAGCATGAGAAGAGATTTTGGCTGCTGCTCATTGTACTTTTTGAGGTCACTGAAGAGAAATCAGCTGAAATTATCTGAATAAAAAAATACCCTGGAAATATTGTTCAAAGGTTATGGGTGAATAAAAGATCACAGTAAAATTAGAAATTACTGCTAAGAGAAATAAGAGAAGTCAAGGGGATAATTAACCAAGAATGATTTCAGAGTAAAAGGACATTGCTCCGTTAGCTTAAGTTCCATCTATTATTAAAGAACACAGTTAAATTTGTTTAATAGTCTAGAGGTTGTTTTGTTTATAAGTTGATTGCAAACTTATTTGATGGCAAATGGTAGAAAATGTGTCATATACAGGAACAATTCAGAAACTGAGGTCTTTTTCTGTTGTTCCTGCTGCTCTAACCACAAATTGTTTAACAAAGCAAAAGGAGGGCAAGATAGTGAAAAAAACCAGTGAACATGTAAGAAGGACAGAGTGTTTTCATTGTATCATTCCTACAGACACTATAATCCATCTCCTTGCATGAAAACCTCTTGTTCTGGTGGGAGGGGAAAGCACCAACAGGACTGAAGCTTTCTGCATCATGATCCATCTCCATGATACTACAGGTAATTCATCTGAATTCAAATCCAGCCCATTCACACTCACATTCACTACCTGGTCCTGATCTATCTCTCTGTGATGGAGGCCAGAACAAATGACAGAAGAGCAAAAACCATAGGTCAACATAGCTGGTCATTGCATCTTACATGTGTCATGGATGTCCATGGTATCTCAAGACCTGCAAGCCTTTAGTCCTGCATTCACAGCACCTGTCATCTTAGAAAACAGGCATCACTTTCTTACCCATTTCACTTTTGGAAGCATTGTTCAGTGACGTGAACACTTTCCTATAAAGAGAAATAAGAAACAAATTTGGTAAATGGCTTTTCTCCATCCTTTAAGAAAGTAGGTCCAAGGGTGGCATGCAGGGTCCAGTGGTCTTAGCAAAAATTAGAATAAAATAAAATATAAAATAAAATTGACATATATACACACCGTCTGAAATAAACTGTCTTAGAAAGCAAATTTGACTGTTTCTCAGAATCTATTACCAATGATAGTTCATTCTCTGTTGATGTCTACAGAAATAGTACATAATAAATAAACATTTCAGTGTATGCTGATTAGTTTTCAGCTTCACTAAGGCTACTCTTAATCACTTAATATTGCTCCATTTTTTATCTCGTTCTCTTCCTTATGCTTCCAAGTGTTTTCAGGAAGATATTTACAAAGCCTTTTTCAATTCGGTGAAACATGAGCACAAAAGAGAAGCTTTATAAAAACAGCACCAAAACAAAGCATCTTGTAGTAGATTATGGATTACCACAGAACCACTAAGAAAATGTGTTCAGTTAGATCCAATTGTTATAATAATGAAAATAGCAAATGGATTGAGTAGTTAGCAACTTAATTATTTAACTGAAATATGAACTCACCTGACATATAATCTTCTTTAACCCTGCTGTATATTTCCTTCAACCACAAAATGAATCCAAAGATGTTGTGATATGGAAGGACAGGATTTTTTTTCCGAAAACAAAAAACATTAGAGAAATATTTATTTATTATCATACTGATCTACCAACTAGGTTGTCTACTTCCTGTTGCACTAATAACATGATAGAGTATTTGCTTTTTCTATAAAGTCTTTCAAGGTTATGCATTGTTGTGCTGGTTCAGCCATCATCATTGTACGCTGCCATCAGTTGCCTGATCACACAGGCCAACACCAAACTCAGCAACATCCCCTCACAAGTCTTCTTTCAGACACTCCTGCCATAGGTTCCTGTGGGCCCAGCTCCTCCACTGCCCACTGTGGTGCCAGCATCACCTGCTGGACACAGTGGACAGAGATGGCTTCCTCAGTGGCCGTTCATGTGGAAGGATACCACTGAGAAAGCTCAACAAGATGCAGCCAGCCCCAACAGAAAGCTCATCCAACTGCTCAGCTCCTGGCTAATGTAGCCCTGGCCTCATCCACCACCCCAACCACGACCACGTGGGTGAGGTCAGAGCCACAGGTGGGCCAGGTTCTGCCTCTGGAACATGAAGCCAATCACAAAAGCAAAACATTTTGCTAGGTTGTGATTCATTCACAGGTCAGTTCCAACTTGAGGCCCACAACTCAGGCTCCAGCACTTCATGCATCCAATACAATCCCTAACCAGGCACCAATAGTTAATGTTCTGTTTTTTCCTCACTTCTCAGATCTCCATTGAAACGATTCTAAATTATTACTAAGATAAAGAATTGGAGGTGGCAAGATGAACTTTATTTTAAACACAGCACAATAAACAACCCTGATTTTATTATCTCAGTTTTCGACTATAATGCACACAGTTGGATTATGAGTAATCCTTTTATACTGGGATTATGAGACTCTAAAATATTCAGGTGAAAATGAGCTGATACTGGATAGGGAATATTTGGTTTGTTGTTTTTTTTGTTTTAATTTCCGTGATATCCAGAACAAAACAATGACTTCAAGAATGTGAGAGTCAAGAAAAATAATTGTCCAGCACAGTTATGATCAGAGTACATCTACACAGTCTTTAACAATTTTCTTCTTAGTATTTGAGTTGGATCAAGTTTTCCAGAGCTGAGTACCTGTTGTTAGTCTTTTACATAAAGATTTAGGAGTTCATAGATTTCAGAGTCCGGTAATACAGTGTCTTGGAAGGGGATGTTCAGCATCTTAAAACATCAAGACTAGCGTCTGAAATCTTATAACTGTGATCAAGAAGAGACTCATGAATACCAAAAAACCCCAACAAAACACAAATAACAACAACAACAAAAAAAAACCCAAAAACCAAAAACCCAAAAAAGAACAAAGCCAGACTGTAGTTTACAAATGTTTATTATTCGTTAATTGATAAATTATGAACATTGTACTAGAATTTATAGATTAGGTAAATGCCTCAATATTTTAGAGATTGGAACATGGTCCTTATTTACACTAAGGTTAATTTCTGATGCTTTAGCAACATGAAAGGACCTTTCAAAGTGAAAACAGATACATCTATGCATGGCTACTGTGACCAGGGAACTAATACTTAGAAAGGTACTAATTGTATTGATGTATAAGAGGATAAAGCCTTAAGTGTTTTTGAGCCTATGTTTACACTACCAGATGCCAAAAGAAATCTTTTCAGTGATGGCACGGGATGCTTCCTCAGGATACCTATGAGACCTTGATTAAAGAATGGAAAACTAACTGCCCCAAATATGAACGCATGCTGAAAGATCTGCAAAGTAAATTGAGCTACTGAAAACTTTTCAAGCAGTCAAGTTTCTTCCTCTTACAGAAAGTAACATACTCTACACCATAACCTCAATGTGGCTACACCGACAATTTGATGGTGTGTTGCACAGATATCCACAAGATGTGGAAGTCTAACAGCATTATAAATTCAGCCATGCCAGAGAGGTTCCTGCCTATGGAAGAACAGACTATGTGAAGCACGTTGCCAGATCTGGCTCTGTATCATTCACACATCACAGGGTCTGAGAATCTTATAAGACCTTTTGCCAGCAGCTCCCCATGCTTATCATTTTTCCTCGCAAGCTCTTCCTTTCAACACCTGAGCCACATCTTCCCCTTCTTCAGTCTCGGTTTTGTCATACCCATTAGAGACCTTGGCCACTGATTTTTCTGTTATAAACTGTATAACAGCTTTGGGATTATCGTGGTGTAATCCAGCGCAAAAAGTGAACAGATTGAAGACAGAATCCCACACATATGTTGCATAGCAGAGTCTTCTGACTCAGCACAGCCGGGGAATTCTGATACCATATAGAAATTACTATTTTCTTACATTGTCTAGATAGCTGAGACAAGAAAAAAATCAAGCCATACTCCTCCAAATTGCCTGTGCAATAAATTCCTACCTATGTCCTGAAATGTAGCTCTACTTTGAGAGAGCCATCATTTCACCAAACGTGATGCAATTTCTAGCAGTTTCATGAGAGCAGCCTCCTCTGGGCCTCAAAACCTTTTACCAGCATTGGCCTTCTCTCAAACTGTTTTCAAACAGACCAAGCATCTTCATATTCTGTAATTTCTCTAAGTGGTTTAAAAAGTACCCAGAAAATTTTTCCAGCAATTGGTGCATTTGAATGGAAAATCTGTCTAAACATAATTTTACTGTAAACATTAGCAGATTTCCAACTCCAAAGATAAAATGTGGTTTTGCTTTCTCCACTTACTTTTTCCTATGCCGCACAGATTCACCTTTATCCATCTTTTTCCTCCTCTCCGTCAGATAGAAGAGGGCCTGGCTGGCCCCATTGACAGGAAAGTCAACATTTGCAGAGTCAACCTAGACACATTTGCAATGCAATGGTTAATCGATCCATTTCTCACAAACACTAACCATGTAATACAAACAGATTGTATAGGAGAACAAAATAATTTTAGATTTGGTGTTATCCACAGAATGAAGTTCAGACTGAGCTTAACAATGAAATAAAATCCATTCACACTTACAGAGTGTTTTTAGTGCATCGATCATTTTCTACAATACCCTAATTGTGTGATTCACTTTCAAATGACGATTAAGAAATTTATATTTCTTATCTCTAAAATGAGTTTCTAAACTATGCTCTGTGTTGGCATGATTGTACATTTCATTTTGAGAATGAAAGGGAAAATAAGGAAAAGGGAAATGGCAGAAAGAGAGATAAAATTTTGCTACAGGATAGATTTAAAATCTTTGCAGACTCCAGGGAATTCATACTATGCAGACACCTGAATGACCTCCATGCATTTGTTCACCAAATCTGAAGATGAACTGAAACACAGCCACGAACTGCCACCCCCATGCTTCCAGTAGTACAAGTTCTCATAAGACCTTCAGGTGGGAAGGTCTTAATAGAGGAGCAATGATGAAACATGCATGAAAACAAAACTCTTGGCATGCTGTAGTTTCCCAGACAAAATAATCTTTAGGACTCTGATAATGAAAAGCAAGTTAAATATAAAAGTAAACGTAAAAATCTTTCCCAACACTACGACATTTTTCAATCTAGTTTAAAAAAAAACAGCTGAAGCCTGGACATTATCCATGACTGAAAGGCAAATCTCTGACCCACTATGAATTAACAGATTTTAGTCATGAAAAGCAACTTTGTCTTCATACTAATGGTGAAATTAGGTAGATGCAGATTTGTGCCTTTGTGTGCCACCCTCGGTGGCATTTATTCAGGCTCATATTTTGGTTTAAGACAAATTCTGAGCCAACAGAGGCCTAGAAATGTCTTAGTAAGTATTAGTGCCTTGTATTTAATATTTCATATTATGACTTAATAGTTGTCAGATCATTGTTGATGATGGAACATGGTAATTATTAGCTTTGTTCTTGACAATATAAAAATGTGTAAGATGGAACTAAGCTTAACCTTATAAAAGAGTTCACGAAACAACTGTAGAGAATAAAGAAAATACTTTTGCCAGGAAAAGTTGAGGAGTAACAAGTCATATTCATATTTGTGTTTCATGTTGTCTCCCTGTGAGGAACCTTTGCTCTCCTTGGTAGTTCAGATCTGCTGCTCCATATAAGTATGCTGAGACTCTCAGCAGAGATTAAGGACATACTTCCAGTCAAAATGGACAGGCATCCAGCAAGTTATTTCCCAAAAATCTGTAGAAAAGCTAGAGAGAAGTTGTACTTTATTATTATTGCTTCAGGAGGATTTTTTAACTTCTGCTGGAGAAATGTATGCTCTTCAACTGTTGAAGTTGAAATGTATTCAACTACTGTGAATACTAGAGCATGAAAACTTAACATTTACTGATTTTTGCTAATATCCAATGGCACATCTACATTTGGTGTTGAGATAAACAAATATATTACATGCATTTTCATAAAAGGTGCACAAAACCCACGAGTTACAGCCTGAGGAACCTTCTTTTCAACCCTGAGCAAATATTAACAGATTTCTTCTAGCTCCTCCTATGCAAGTATTCCTCTCAGCTCATACATGACTTCATGATGTTGGAAACCAATAAACTTACAAACAAAAAGCCAAGAAGAATTAAAAACTGCAATAAAATTAAACAAAGTAATAAAATAAAATAAAATAAATTGGAGGCATAAAGTAATCTTGGTCTATTGAAACTACATGGACACGAGAAAACACTTAGCAATGACTCTGAGACACATTAGAGCATTTCAGGACTTGTTTGCTTTTGTTGTGTCATGAGATGCGGCAAGATATCAGGATCCTTTCTTCTTCAGAATTCTGTGAAATACTGTACAAGTGTGCTAATAATAATTCAGAGTACAGAAGATGCCAGAAGCAGAAATTTTCCATTAGGTTGACACCATGCCTTCTATAGCCAATGCAAAGTTATTTCACAGCAAGAAAACCTTTCCCTAGACCGGTTTTCAAAGACTCAAACCATGGAGCTTCCATCACTTCTCTCTAGAGACTATTCCAC
>VZZY01000123.1:0-59714 GCA_013400335.1 Eurystomus gularis
CTGGCCAAACCAGGACACTTCCACAAACTCACATTCACATCATTTCCCCCTCTCTTTCCCACCTCCAGAGAAACATCTGTGTAAAACACTGCTGTAAACAAATCATTACAAACACAGAACCAGGACAAGGCCCATTGCTCACAGCAAATATTAACGCTGCAAAGGTCTGCTGAGCTCGCACAAACTCCTTTGAAGGAACTACTGCAGCACCGGAGCCTATCCACATTCGTGCCAAGGCAGCCTCAGCGCAATAAACACTGGAAAGTACTTTCACTGGGCTCAACCATAAATGGCTTCTTGGGAATCATTGAACAGTTGTGCCATCTGAAGCGAGGATTCCTGGAAAAGCCAAGTGACACCAAAAGCTGGGGGTTGGCCAGCTCTTAGCACATTACACCTACCAAGAAGTAACATGACAGATTATGGTGTCCACATACCCTGAGACCGTGTGCTAAGAATATCCCTACCATAACATCTACCAATCCCTCCTTGGGGAATCCTTCTGACACACTTCCAGCACTACAGAGATTTGAAACTGAAGCAAATGCACCAGATGATAAAAATTCCACCAGCATCCACAGAAGTTTGAATGTGATGCTTCAGGAGCCACTGTGGAAGGAAAGAGCCTCATGATATTTGGGGGCTGAGAATGGAGGAGGGTGATTGCTGATTTTAGCCTCCACTTCCGCGTTTCATTTCATGAGGATGGCAGCTTTTAAGTTTTCAGAAAAATAATTCAAATTTTTTTCCACTGATTGCAGGAAAAAGTCTGATTAGCTGAATGCGGAAGATTTTAATGGCTCAAACAAAAGAAAACTGGTTTTGTCACCTCGTGGCTTTTAAGACCTTTGCAATCCTGCAGGCCCTAATGATTTTTGGACACTTGAGGCTGGTTTCTGATCAGGTCCCTGTTCAAAGTATGACAGGGCCCAAGGCTGCTTGGCTCCAGATTCCACTGAAGGCGTTTATTTAGATGACTTAAACTAAAACATACTCACAGGGGAGCGAAAGCCTGGGAGCAGTTCACTTGAAAAAAGGACCAATCCCACCCTATATGAAGAACCAGACTGCAGTTCAAAATGAGATCTGAGCGAGATCCAGCAAAAGCCATGTCAAGTTTTGCTTTCACATGAGATGCCAAGTCAGAATAGTTTATGGCTGAACATGTCACAGAGAGATCCACAAAACACACGCTATTAAACCCGACACCCCACTAATTCTGGCCTGGTTTTTGTTGCAAATTCAGCATTCAGCCCCAGAAATTGTTCGGTTTTACAAGCCCCTTTCAAGCAACCCGAATACTGTGTAACTCTGGGAAAAATTCTGGATAAGCATCAAAAACCTGTGAAACTCAGAGTTCTGCCCCAAATCCAAGATGCAGTTAGGCGTGGGTTTAAATATACAAGCTGAGGAGTGCAAACACCTCATCTACGGCATCAGAGTTTCAAACTGCAAACCTCTGCATGCCACTCTGTCCTCACCGTGCACCTCCTGGCATCTTTGCAGCATATTTGGCTGCTGGGACAGGCCCCAGCATGGGAAGGCACTGGGAAGACTCCCACCCCAATGCCATGTGGGACTGGGGCACACAATGGGCATCGGGCTCAGAGCTCATCCTGGCATCTCCTTGTCTTAAGTTAACACAGACCCCCAGCCTTACAGCAAGGCCCTGGTTTCCCACCATCGGTGTTTCAAAGGTAGCTTTTCAAAAAAGCTCAAGCTCAGCCTTCACCAAAGTCAACCAATGAAAAAGCCGGTCCAGGTACACAGATAAGGCTTTGGAGAACCCACCTGGTGTCTCCTACTCAGGTAAGTCTCCTTGTCCTATAAAGGGTGGCTTCCACTGAGCCACCTGAAGCTCCTGTAACGTAGCATGCTCCTTCTCCTGTAAGGCCAGAGGTATTATAAAGGGCCAAGACCGCATGCATGGGCCACAGCGAGCGCCTTCACTCTTTGATGATGTCAGAGTTTTTTTAGCCAACTTTCCTGACTAAACACACACATGCTTCAAGAAAACCCCTATTTTAAAGCTGTAATGTAAACAGCCCCAAATTATTACTATCCCCTAAAGGCTACTGCTGGCAGGCATCAGTGATAAAGCTCTGCCAGAGCAGTCTGGCATCTAGCAACAATTTGTTTGTTGTCCTGCAAAAATACAGAGAGCCTTGCCATATGGTATTAGCAACTTTCTGGTAACATTAAGAAATATATTGGCTTGGAAAGCAGTTATCACACCAGAAAAAATCTCAGTCTGAGAGGCAGGTCTATGCCGTAAGTGGTATCAGCAACAGCAGTGCTGGTCAGGGGCAGGGGAGAGGTGATGGTGGCCAGCAGACCCACACCAGCTCCAGCCCGTGGCGCAGATGACATGCCCCTGGCACGGCCACACTTCAGCTGGCACAGCTTTCCCTCAGGAGCTGGGCCATGCTGGAGGGCACAAGCTCAGCGCTGCTCTCTGTGCTTTGTGAGTGCCGGGAAGGCTCCAGCACTACAGACGGTGTCAGCAAAGCTGTCCCCAGAAAGCACCTGAGTTCCCTGTCATGGACCTGAAGCAGTGCCTCAGCCACCCTGCCCAGCTGGGAGGTTCCTGCCTTTCTCTGAACAGCTTTCACTGTTACTGCTTACATTAAGCACAGAGAACAGAGAAATAAAACCAAACTCAATGAAATGCGTTTTAAAAAATAATGTGTGTATGCTAGAATGATCTTCTGAGAGCGTGTGTATACCAGGTCATTGAGGATTTTTTAAAGGAAACCCAAGAGAGATGGTGCACATCAGCATGTGCGTTTGGTGGGAAATCACCTATTTTATACTATCGCATGCTCTCAGGCTTGAATTCTTAGAAGGAGCTGAACTGATGGAATGAGCAGGGACTTCTCAGGATACAGTTTCAGTGCTCTCACTTTCTGTAGGGCTGTCAGGGATGATACTTGTGATAAACCCCATTCCACCTATTGCTTTTCTAACTCTGCCCCTAGTTCCAGAGTTTTCTCCTTCTCCTCAGAAGGACTCAGCTCCATTTACAGTGGCACGGGAGTTTCCTGCAGACTGACAGTATCAAGATCACAGCCATATTAAGTGGAGCAGCACCACACGGGAGCACAGCACACAACTGACAGTCGCCACGCTGTCCTGACTCCACTGACATTCTGATTCCCATCCTACCCTGAGGAGATGGCTCCAGCACCCACCACCTGCTTCTCCTTCCTGGAAGAGCTCAAGGAGTGACTTAACACACTGAGAGATGGGGCTGTTGTCAAAATGAAACCAATAGGGAACAGTATTGCTGCTGGATCCGGAAAAGATGCAATCCACCTAATGCCATGGCACAACATTAGTGGAATTGCTTGGAGCATCTGCAGAAGAAACCTTGGTATCAAATCAAAGATGTGCTTAGCTCTTTCCCCATTTTCTCAAATCTTCTGGATTCCTTCCAGCCATTTTTTACTTTCCCTGCTTCTATATATGGCTCTGAAAACTGATGTCTCCCTCACCATGGTCTGCAATAAGCAGTCTCTCCTCTCACTTGGCAGTTTTGCAGGACGCCAAAGCCATTCTCTTCTGTCCTTGGTCAGTCCAGAAAAACAGGCCTGGTAAAGAACCACGGGAAATGCCCTAGCCACAGCACCTGGCGATTAGGAGATGTTCCAGTTGCCACGTACCAGCCACTAGCCCTAGCAGTACCTAAAGGAAGGGGCAGGGCTTTAACCATCTTGTAATGCTGCTGACAGATCCAGTTTAAGCTTCACAGAGATCACTGACCACTGGCAAAGGCTCTCCTGACGAGGGCACTGGGGCAAGGCAGGGAAAGGAAATCTCTGCTGCGTCCTGCAGTTCTAGAGAGCATGGATTCACTGCAAGGACACGCACAGCAAGAGCAGGTAGAGGTGGCCAAGCTAATTAACAGCCACCTGCTCACACCCCAGGCTGCTATTCTTTGCTCCAGAGACTTCTAAGACTTACCTTTAACAGCCTTCTACAAACATGAAGTCCTCACTTTATTGATGTGCAAGAGATAAGAGAAGCTGAGGCAGAGAGAAAAACCACAGAAGGACTCCCCAGAGGAACCACAGTTAGAAGCTCAGAGCTCCTCCAAAGACACCATTAGCTCCTCTACTCCCCTAACACCAAATTACTGCAAATATTCAGAGTTCTTGTGTACTAGGGGACCAGTCATGTTGTGCCCTGTCACAAGGGGACAAGTCAAAGTGCACCTCTCCTTGGAAGGAAAGCTCAACCTTTCCGTGCCCTCTCCTCCTCCGTGTTTGCAAGAAGCCTGAGATGAACAGGAATAATAATTTTTAAAAGACAGAAAAGTTTTTCAGAAAAGCACCTAGCATTCCTGTTCTGAGTTTTCATATTTTAATTTCTCTCCTCGTAATATCACTCCACCATAAAGCCTGGAGAAGAGAAGGCTCCAGAGAGACCTTCTTGTGGCCTTTCAGGACTTAAAGGGGACTCTCAGAAGATGGGGAGAGACGTTTGAGCAGAGCCTGTTGTGACAGGACAAAGGGTGATGGTTTTAAACTAAAAGAGGGAGATTTAGACTAGAGAAAAGGAAGATATTTTCTACACTGAGGGTGGTGAGAGCCTGGCCCAGGTTGCCCAGAGAGGTGGTCGATGCCCCATCCCTGGAACCATTGCAGGTGAGGTTGGCCGGGGCTCTGAGCAACCTGCTCTAGTTGCAAATGTCCTTGCTCACTGTAGGGGGGTTGGACTAGATGACTTTTAAAGGTCTCTTCCAAGCCAAACCATTCTATGATAATGTTTAGTGGTCCATAAAAAACTTCAGCAAAATCAGACTGCTCAGGACCTACAACTCCTACACGTGTATGCAAAGAGGCAGCAAAACCCCACAGGTTAAGAAATTTATGGTCAGAAGGAAAAAAAAAAACAACCAACTTACATGTGTCTTTGGCCTTCTTCAACATAACACCAAGAATCAATGAAGAAACACAATCCAATTTGTTTTCCCCCAGTGCTGGTCGCCTTTAACAGAAAAGTCACTCCCTGTACAACACCTGCCCTGTCTCCAGTTCTCATAAGCAGCACGGAGAGTGTCAGTGACTTCAACAGTTGCATGCTGTGACAATAAATAGAAGCCCGCCCAAAACACCTCCGAGCCCTTTGGCCAGCCTTGGCCGAGAACACATATGTGGTAACACCAAAGTGAGGGAGAACGGTCAAGGTTTGGGGCTCCCGGGAGAGCTCCATCAGATGGCCCCCACGCAGAAAGGCTGGCGTAGGTGCAATTTCTGATAAATAAATAAAAAAACCTCAAAGGCTTCTCTTCTCAGCCCTGTGGGTTACTCTGTTTGCCCGCAAAACAACCAGTTCCGAAGTGGAGAGCAAGCCCAGTCTCTGGAGCTCTACCATTCATCACCAGTTCCAGCCGAGAACAACAACAACCTGCTCCAGTCTGTAATAGCCTTTGTAGGTGATTATGGGAAACAAAAAGGACTAAATTCAAAGCAGGTTTTGAACTGGGGGGGATCCAAAACTGCTGACTGAGGAGGAGAACAAAGCCAGATGGCATATGCTGGTATTGTTCGGGATTACGCAGTGTAAGGCAATAGGAAACGAGCAGAGAAAACGACTCGGTTTGGTCCCATGGCTCCTCTCTTGCCAAATGAACATACCGGGGCGACCGTGAAACAATCAGTTTATGGGTTTCGTTCCCCTCCACCCCCAGACTGAACTTAAATATTTGTATAAGCCCAGGCGTGACTTTTATCTAATGTTTTCCTTGGGGTTTACTAGCTGTTTAGAACATTCAAGCTAAAAAGCATTCCCCTCAAACTCTTGCCACAAGAAGAGCTGAAACTATGATACTAATTAAAACCACACTCTTTGGTATCAAGAAGACATGCCATTGTTTTCTTTTTTTTTTTGCCTACGAGAAGCTGTTAATATGGGCAACGCGTCTGGAACATTTTCCTTCCAAACGCCATGCTCTGTACCCCCTCCTGCTCAGGTCGGCTGGCTTGTGAACTTGTTAGCAGTCTGGGGTGGGAAGGCTTGTATTTACAAGAATAGATTTTTTTTTTTTTTATAACAAACCCGTTGCCAGCTTAACGTTATGAAAAGCACATCAAGGAAAAATCCCAAAAGCTTTATGCTGCATGGAAGGTGACAAGCTAAAGAACTGTCCTGCCTTAGTGCCCGGCAGGCCAAATCGAGGGGTGAATTTTGCCAAAATACACTATACGTTTTGAGAAACTACACTATACGTTTCACGAAACAGCCTCTGATTTTGCCAGGGTGCTCCCGAACACCTGGTGTAGACCTGGAAAGGGTGTGGGTCACACTGTCTACCACCGCTGGTCCACCCTGGGGAGAGGTCTGTTAGAGAAAAAGGGAAGATTTCATGCTCATTTTACCCCATCTAATTTGAATGCTTCTAACATCTCCATTACTGTGCTATCAGCAGCTCATAAACATTAACAAAATTATCCTTGTAATGTTTGAGGGAAAGAACACTATTATCCCATTGAAAGGATGGAAAATCAAGGCACAACAACAACATCAAAAGCCAGGTTTTTGTTCAGTGCAATCTTCAAAAGCATCCCTAAGTAACTTGAGTGGTCTAAATCCAGTTAAAAAACCAAATTTCCTTGCCAACAATCAAACAACAGCATCTCATTCAGAGCAGTAACTGCACCGCAGAAGCGCAGGAAGCAGAGAGAGCCGGCTGCCTTGGTCCAACCCTCCCAATTTCCAAGTCCCCAGTGATTCTGAGCAGCATCCTGGATGCCCCTGCTCCGCCAAAGCAGCTCAGCAGCGGGTCAGACAGGCTGCTGTGGCCAGTGCCTGCCCGCCAAAGATCTGGGCTCAATCTCGGCAGAAGCATCGGCACCACTCGCGAGGAAAACAGAAGTGGCAGGAGGGATCCTCTGCGGAAGGCATCTGTCCCGCAAGTGTCACTCTCGGGACCACAAAAGTAAATAACATTTCATCAGAGCAATCTGGTTTCTGTTTGGGAGTGTGGCTTTCGCTGTGTTGACTCAAAACAAAACTCAGCTTCCCTTTTTCACGGCCACAAAGATGCCAGATTTTCATTTCTGGTGGTGCAAAGTGCAGGCAGTGGAGGAGGGGGCCTTTGAGGGCTAAGATCTTTTCTTTTACTTTTTTTGGGGTGATATTATAGCTTTGAGCAAGCCCCTGCCTGGCTAGCAAGCTTCTAGATTCTCCAACAATACAGAAGAACTTCCTAAGTTACAAAAACAACTTAATACATAAAAAAAAAATGACTTCAGCAAAGACGTTAAGCTAGATGGGTGAACACACTGTAATTTGTTACATGCTTCCATTGTGCAGGGGATCCAAAGTAATAAAATCTTCCTGTAACACTAGAACTGTGAGGCCAAGCCCCAGTGCGATGTTCGGATTCCAGTGTTAGCTCTGCCACACCATCCCCTGGCTCACCCCTGGAAGAAGTCGTGTTGCCAACCTCCCCAGCACCAACCTCCCCAGCCCAGTGCTCCCCTTGCCCTTTTATTTTGAATTTCCAAAGAAAGATCAAGCAACAATGTTACTGTGGAGGTGGCCACGGCACTGGGATGCCGAGATGACATCTCTCATCAGTGGAACACAACCATGAAGCGCAAACCCATCCGCACCCAAAGCATCACTAGAGAACCCCAGGGCTGGCAGCCGAGCTGGATTTCATGGACACCAGGGAGCACTTGGGAAAGGCCCAGGCTGCCTTGCAAGCTCCACATCCCCTTTGTCCTGCTTTTCATTTGAGGCTGACAGGCGAAGCTCGAACACTTCATTACAGCCATGAGGAGGCTGCTAAAGGTAACACTCATGTTACAAATGAATTAATGGGAAACACTTACCTTCCCCACTAGCTTGCCTTTCCTGTTCATGCAAAGGTAGAAGTCTGTCTCCTTCCCTTTGATCCGGACTTGACTGCCAAAGGTGTCTGTTTCCACTAGAAGCTGGGCTTGTAAAGGGAGAAAAAAAAAAAAAAAAAAAAAGCATTTACCACATTTACCAGTGTGGTCCCATTAAGTCAGAGCATGCAAAGCTCATCAGTGGGTTGTCCCATTACCTCTACCTGAACCACACCACGCTGGGATGCTCTGCAAGAGAACAACCCAAGGAACGCCCCAGGGGCTGGGCTCCAGGCTTGGTCACCAGTGCAGATGTGACGTGGCTCCACTGGCTCCTACGCGGATGCTCCAGATTTAATATCAGTTTAGCACAGATATGCAAGTGCACGTGTGTGCTTGACCTGGCCACATCAACCCCACCGCCTCATCAAGCTCCATGCTAATGCTCTCCTTCATGCTGCAGGAGGGTTCTTGGAGGGTAAGAACATAAATTTTATTCTCATTAAGATAAAAAATTAGTACGACAAGATGCAAATCCTTTTCCCAGAGCCAGCAGCCCTCAAACACTGCACAGAAGTGGTCCAGCCACACGACTATGGCTAAAAGCATCACAGTGACCTCCTGAAGATCACCACAAAAGCTAGCAGGGGAGAAACTTGGTGCTGCTTGTTCTGTCTGATGAACGCCTGCCCTGCAGACCTCCTCTGTGTGACTACCTATGTTCCTAGGAGGTCACTAATTGCTTTCTGGCAGTCCAGGTCTGAGACTCTTGCTCTCGATGGGAGAAATATGGCCAATCTCACAGCGCCTCGTACATTTACTGAGGCCAGAGATGCTTTCCAGCATTGCCAAAAGCCATGGTAGAGGACAGATGTCAACCGCATCTTCATAAACCATCTGTCCTGACAGAATTGTATTTGCAGAAGTGGCTGAGCTGCCACCCAGACATGCAGCATGCCATCACCATCTTGAAAACCCAAACGAAACCAAATTCAGCGTTTTATTCCATCTCTGATCTAAACACAAATTCCAGTCGTGCTCGAGGTTTGGATTCCAGGAGTTTCCCTCAAGAGGCAGGGGCAGGCACACTGGACATTTTGGTTCAGCTCCATCTCTGATATGGAGGGAGAGAAAGGAGACATAGTCGAAACACAATGCAAGAATGTGTAAGTGTCAGCAAGTGCAAATCCACGGTCCTGCTCTGGAAACACTCACGCTTGTAAGACCTGAGCCTTACTGTGGAAACACAGCTTTTGCCAAACTCTGGAGAATGTTTGATCTGTGCTGCAAAAAGTCACATTCTTTTTGGCATTCATATTTCAAACTTTAAAACCCTCTAAGAGCAAACACGTTCACTGTAAGGATTTACCATGGGGATAGAAATAGGAGTTTGTTTCATTTAAACACATTAATATTTTTCCCCACTTGTAAAGTCAGCTTTTGGCTTCTGCAGCAGTGCAAATATCACAAACCTTTAACTCACAAGGGCCCTAAACGGAGTATTCCCTTTGCAGCTCAGTCACAGATGCAAGTCCAGGGCTTTCCAGTTACTAGCTGCTTACATTTATTTAGATATATTTGTTAAGCCTGATATCACAGGGGATACTCAATAACTTCTTTCTGACAGCAAGCGGGATAATGCCTGTATTACAGCAGAATATTACTTGCAATCACACATAAATATGGATATTTATCTAAGCCTTATCTAAGTCTCTAAAACACACCATGTTTTAGGGTATCTGTGATGGAGAGCAGCTTGCAAGTGACAACTGGGTGCTGCAGGCTTTCTCTCCACACCTGCCAAGGTGGTATCAAACCAGTGACCACTTCAGTGAGGAAGGGCCACATGAACTAGAAATATCCCATCACAGTAAGGATACCAAGATGAGCCAAGCCAGGATGGGGGAGGATGGCCCAAGATCTTCAAGGGGAGGCTGACCAACATGGTATATAGTTTGGTGGTCCAAGAAGTTCAGGGAGGCTGCTCAGATACAACGCAGCGTTAATGGACACGGCAATAGCCAAAGGTATTGACTATCTCTAAAGAGGTGACTGTGCAAGATCTTCCCCTCATATGAGCAGAGGACTAATGGTCAGCCTCAGAGGGGGAGAGCCGCAGCCGGCACACGAGGGACTACCGAGCCAGCACAAGCAGTCCTAAAGGTTGGCTGAAGAACCACAGCCAACACCCAGAGCGCCAAGGAGTCTCCCACAGATTTGCAGCGTCGAATCCCCCCAGACATGCAAACGGACTCGGGGCCACCCACCAAAGGGCTCAAGTGAGGACTCCACAGCTTGCACACAGGCAAGAAGAGGACACAGCAAGTTCCCGTCTGAGCTGCAAGATATTCCCTGTCCATTCCAGTCTCAGTGCTGCAACTAAAGCTGCTAAGAATAACGCTGAATATCACACACTGGGTTTGGCCAGCCAGGGTATGAGCTAACCTTGATAAAACACCTCCAACACAAGAGCCTTGAGCTGCGGTCCCGCTGGACAGCCGGCACCCAGCACCCCTCTGAAGCAGATCCCTGGTGGCAGCCCGCACTCAGATGGACACACACGGGACATGTCGCCTCGCGGACCCCACCCCCTCACTCTGCAGCCAGTATGAGTAATATCCAAGCTGATTTTAATTTGAAAAATATCACCTTAAAAAGATGCCGGTTCCCTGCTGTGAAAATTAAAACCATCTGGATGGAGTGATTTCAAATAATTAATCTGGGTCTCCTTTGACACCGCTACTAATTAAAATATGATACCTTCCTCCCTCTTTTTAAATAAAGAATTTAAATAAAGTTTAAAGATCTAATAAAATAATGTCATAATTTAGAACTGAATGGAAGTCACCTTTCCTGCGGGCTGCAAAGGCTACACGGGTGCTGAGATCCCTCCTGGGCGAGTGCCACAGCATGGATTGAGCAGCAGCAGATGGGCAAGCATCCAGTGTGACACCCACACCAGTAAGTACACCAGCATACACACCCCAGCACCCCGAGAAGGCTCATGAGCCCCAGAGACCATCCTGTACCCAGTGTCAGGAGTGGGGAGCAGAGAGAAGGAGGTTCAGCAGATGCTGTCTGCTCCCCGCTGTGACCCTACCTGCTGAAGTACAAGCTAAGGCCACCCATAGGTACTCACTTCTGGAAAAAAAAAGAGTCTTAAGATGTTGGAAACGTGTTCTTATTTCTAGGGGTCCTTGACCTGCTTTCGTACAAAAGAGATCAGTGCGGCTTCGGGGCTAGGTTCATAACCCAGTTGGCTTCCAGTCTAAGGCACCTTTTACCATCGATCCTCCTTTTTACAACAAGCATCTCCCTAAATCCTCTCAGGAGTCCAGACAGGGACTGTGGACAACACATCTAGTCAGCTAAAATCAGTTAGGATGAATGACATCCTGAACGTGGCAACAAGTGTCTGGGGGATGGAGGCTAGCCTAGCAGAAGGGGCTGCTGAGGTCTCCCACCCCACTCACACGGCGGGAGAAAAGCTCAGTCACCAGCAACAGGATTGAAGTTAATGCAAAATGGACCGGGCTTGCTGTCTTGTCTCTACAATATAGGCGCTACAGCCACAACAAAAGCACAAGGGAATATCCAAGAGAATTTCCACTGAGAGCTCAGGTAAAATAAGTGTCCCCACAGCACCCTGCTGCTCAGGACACTTGACTTCCAGCTCCGTTAATCCCCCAATACACCATAGAGAGATTACAATCTGTATTTTCAAAAGCCCTGCACTCCAGCCTTCAGATCAGGTATTATTGTTTAAATTCTTTGACAGCTAGATATTCTGATATATTTCCAGAGGAAAAAAAAAAAAAAAAGGGTGAAAAAGAAAAGATGTCTTTAAAGGGTGAGATCTTCTACATGCTTCTGCCTTATTGGCCCATTTAACCTAAACCTTCCTGAAAACTCCCACTGGAAGACACTGGAATTCCTCACATGTCTAAGGGAAAAGGATTACATACATATATTGAAAAGCTATCTTCCAGCTAAGAAAACATGAAGTCAGGGAGAAATGTGAAGGTGGCAGAAAATATGCCAAATTATCTTTCAAATATTTCCTGGGAGTGGGAGGATGAGAGCCAGAAAAGCACAGGGAAAGAAAGGAGAAAGAGGGCACCTGAGACGCGTAAGGTCTACATGTACCTACCACAAAATCCTAAGTGCCAGCCAGTTTCAGATAAATAGAGAAAGAGGAAAACAGAAGGATGGTGCAGGACTGGATCCTTTGAGTCTATCCACCATTACTTTTTTTTTTTTTTGCTGGTGAAAATGGTGCAAAAGGAACCACTGAGAGAACGAAACTTCAGCCACTTACACTGCCCACAGGCATCTTGAAGCACTCGAGGTTTTCTGGGGAAAAGGCTTTCAGAGGGGACCGAGATTTTGTTGCTTTTGTTGCACTTTCTTTCTGATGCAGTTACAAAGTCGGGGAAGCCGTTCCCAGCAACCGAAACCACTCCCAGTTAGCGCAGAGGGAGATGTACAGATGCGCTGAGGCTGGGACCACAGCGTCTGTGGTGGAGAGCAGCTTTCCAGTGTCGTTATTCTGGTGCTATGAATGGAGACAAAGGCTGTTTCCACAGCACGTATCACATCGCATGGGAGAGTAACGTTGACTCTCTGGTAAGACCGACTCCTCCAGCATGAACCTCAGCATGGCCAAGGGTGCTTAAAATAGTTGAAACCTCTTCAAACGCGGCCTACCCCCTACCAAAACCACGTGAATCCCTTACATGACCACAACACAGGAGAGAATGACCCTGTCTCCACTTCACATTCATGATGTAATGACGAGGGAATAATGCCAAAATTAGGTAAAGTCTGGAGGGCGTAATAAAGCCCGCAGGCTATGAACAAGTGAGGGAATCTAGGCTGCATCCTCAAGTTCTGTTTGCACACTTGTATATTCCTCCAAAACTGTGTCATTTTAAGCAGATATAACCCATACACATCCCAACTCCCTTCTCAATTATTCAGGTGGAATCAGGAGTAACCACCAAAATCAATACGGCTGGTGCTCATGAGGGCAGAGCTCTGACCCACATACCACCACAATTACCTCATCGAGTCTGCCTTGAGCGAGCATAGGATGTGTATGCCAAATTATTAAAAGGGATGGTCGTGGGGAGGAGGAGCAAGAGCAGCTCCAAGATGCAGGCTCCAGGTATTTTCTGTTTTAAGGCACCGCTTTGCACAAGCTCGGGATCTGCCCACTGTGCAGGGAGCAGCGCACCCCCTCCAAACCCAGGCTGCCAAAAGGACCATTTCTCTAAATGAGGTTTTCTTTTGAACATCGGTCATCTGATGCAGTTAGGGAAAGAGACGGAATTTGGAGCCCACAAACCCCTCAGAGCACCAACACATTAACACACGCCAGGTGCCACGGCCCCCCCAGCACTTCTCCCTGCCCAGTTTTGGGGTGGAAAGGGAAGCAGGACCGAGGCCTCTGCGAGTGAACAAAGGAATGGCTGCAGAGACAACCTGCCACCCGTGTAACAGCCACAGTAGCTCTCAGGAACCAGACAGGTTAAATATTTGCATGGGAGACATCAGAAGAAAATCTATAATGCAGCAAAGACCTCAAAGGCACTTACACTGCAGCAACCTGATCCCGCAAATACTTACACACAAAGGACTCCACAGACATCGGAAGTCCCTCGAGTGCTGATAAAGACCCCTGCATGGGTTCAGGGTCCTGCCTCTGCCACCAGCTGCACGGTTGGACATGGTGGGAGCACAGCTTTGGACACGGAGGCGTGAGCTTCCCCCTCTCCAGCCCTCTGCAGGGCTGTCTCCTCACTCTGCCCACCTGCAGCCACCCTAAGAGCTTGATGGGATGGAGGAAAGTGTAGGATCACAGCACTTTTAACAGAGAAGCAAGGGCTAGCATTCCCTTCCCTGGTGTACTCTGGGACACCTTCCTCTGGGTTTCACCTCTGCACTAGCTGATAAGAGTTTCAGTCTCTGGGAGATGCTTTCAGGCGCTCTCATCTGCTACCAACCATCAAACACAGAGAAGGCATCCCAAGGACATCCTGTCCCATTTCCAGGATGCTGAGCTATCCCCTTGGCGCTCACTGGGCACGTCTACATGACAGGAGGCCAAGACACACAGAAATATCCACACTGGTGCCAACCACACCAGCCCGAGTACCCAGCCCAGGACAGATGTGCGAGCCCAACACACTGCCGCAGCAGTTCACCCACGGGCTGCACGCACCAAGATAGTCGGGTGATCAAACACCGCTCGCGCACTAGAGAAACCTCTGCCATTTAAGCGCCAGGAGAGCCCACCAAAAAAGTTCCTCTACCAGTTCAGCAGTGGCTAACTAAACATGCCCAGGGAATGGTGCTCAGCCGCTGGCGTTCCCCGAGCATCTCAGGGACCATCTCTCCCCACCCTGTAGGAGATGTCTTGCTTATAATCAGAATGGCAATACCAAAGAAAAAAAGGAGATTCTGAAAGAAAGAACCCTTCTCAGGACTGCCGAGGCTCCTGGAGGATAACAAAGCTTCCAAACACAGTCCCTATAAACTGACTCTATTCACCACATCTTGGGAGAAGCTTAAATGAAAATTGACTTACTTGAGGTTTTTTATCAGTCCATGCATATGAAAATTGTTTGATAGTTTAGCTGATGTAAGATCAAAATAAATACCAAGGCAGGTCTTAGAGATTTTGCCCAACTTAAATAAAAATTTAATAATCCTGTTTACGATCTGTGAAAAAAACAAACAAACAAACAAAAGTGAGGGCAATGTGAAAATTTTAAGTACCATATCAGTGTCCCAAGCCTGCACTACCCAGAGGCTGGTCATCAGATTTTTCTCATGAAAAATGAATGTCATTCTGACACAGAGCCATTTGCACCCATTTGTAAACCTCAGAAAACAGGATTAAGCAGTGGGGAGTCAGACTTGGCCTCTTGCAGATGTTTTATGCAAAATTCACCATAAGAGACACTAAAAATATTTTGGCAGTTGCTTCAATGACAGTCAATAAGCACATTTTGACAAGATTCAGTAAAACTGGAGGCGATAGGTTGTGTGCTTTAAGAAGGCCTGGGCAGGGAGTGGCACTGAATGAATTCTGTGCTGAACTTTGCCACCTGCAAACTCACAATGACTAAGAAGTAGGCCTGGAAAGAGAAACGTTAAAAATGTTAGCACAGAAATTCCTCTATCTCACCAGGGTGTCTTGCTGCCTCCAAACACAGCTCAAGTGGACAGTATTTCTACAGAGGCAGGAAAACTGCTTGACAAGCTGCCAGGCTCCGAGTCTGGAATTAGTGAAGGATGAGCCTCAAAAAAGTTCAGAAGCTCTGTTATGCTTGAAAAAGCACCTAAAATGAAAAATAAAGGGCCAAACCCTGATGTCTTTGATCATTCTCATTTGAATAAACTCCTACTGACACAGTCAAGCCCAACACACAAGGACCTCAGAACCTGGCCCTGAGCGCCTAGCTGAAACGCATCCAAAGCGCTGGAGTCTCTTGGGTCTGGAAATAGCATGAACCTTTCCCGTCCCACAGAGGGTTAGAATTACCACAAGAACAAACTCTGCTGAAGTTATTTTGTCTCTCTTGTTCCCAGTCTCAGCTGAACCCAATAAAAATACTGATGTACACAAAAATAACAATAAGTGGAGAATGACAACTGTGGGAACCCCGTGTGCTCTTGCTTCTCCAAAGTTGCTTTGTTTGTGGCCAGAAGCGTAGGACAGACCACATTCACTCCGAAGCACTCACCCACCTCTCTTGGGCAACACGGTGGTTGGCTGCTCATCCTCAGCAGTGAAGTAGGTGTGATGTTAGCACCACCGTATCCTCTTACCAAGGAGTCCCAAACACATAAATCTCTCCCCTATGCCAACACCAGGATGATTTCACATACTCCAAAAGCTAGTCCATCCAGGTTCCACTGTTGTATTTGTGAGTGCTCCAAAATGGGGCTAACCAGGAGAAACGTGTAAGGCATTTGCAGTGTTAGTTGAATTGAGATTATCAGCCGGGCCTGATACACAAAGATGTTAAGTTCTACCAAGCAGGTTTCTTGTTCTTTGAATAAGAAGAAGTTGAAATTATGACAATTAATTTTATGGATAGGACCATAAGCACGTTCGCACGTTTTCTCAAAGGGGCTCATTGTAACTTTCTCTTCTTCCAGTAAGTAAAAAATATGCTGAAAATAACGTTGCAGGATGCTCCAGTGTTTTCAATGGGATTCTTGTGGCTCTGGAACCCAGAGGAGCAGAGGCAGCAGCACAACCTACCAGCACAAATGGTCTGGCACATGGGGAAAATTCCTCTGTGTTTTAAGATTTTAAACAGGGCTTGCTCTTACAAATGGATGCAAACACAATTTCAAAGATATCTGACCTTTTAATGCTCGTGCTGCTGAAGCTTAATTTTGTCTAATAAAAGGTGATGTATTTTTAAATGAAGTACAGAAAGTTGTCACTCTTTGATAAGAAGATGAGAGGGGGACTATTTTGGGGTAAGGGTTGAAAGAGGTGGACAAGAACTGATCTATAGCAGCACCCGGGGACACACATCCTCTAGAATCAACTTCAGCCAAAGCGAGTCCCTCAGGCAAAGTACATCGGAGGAGGGTCCTCTGCACCAGTCCCTTTGGAAAGGTCTCTCCCTACAGACATCGCACAATTCTTTCAACTGTTCTCAGGGCAGCAGCAACAGAAGTAACAACAAATTCAGATATCAAATTAATTCTGCCTCTAGCACGTTTAGCTTCTCCTATTTATTTTTGCAAATGCATTCACCACGGGGCTTTTCTTAAACTGTTACCCGCAGCCCACAGCATAGGTAAGGCTATTTATTTGCTTTTTACTGCGCTGTAATTGCATGAGAAGTTTTAAAAGTCTTTTTTTTTTTTTTTCTCTAGAGTCATTTGGGACAAAAGGCATCTGGCACTGGGTATTTAAATAAGACCTGTCAGAACTGTAAAATTAGTTTTATGTTTTAATAAAGGTGCTTAAAAAATCTCAAATATAATTCTGCATTCAAAGCATGTTTGGATTAAGAAAAGGAGATCCCATGTTAAATCTTCAATTAAAAAGTAAATCAAGTACAGAACTAAGCCAGTCCTCATCTGTGGCGTTATAAACAGGAGCAGCAAAGAAAAGAGGCAATATCTCTAATAGCTTATTTTGGAGCATTCTGAGTTTAAAGAATCAGCATTGACAGTGTAAAATCTGTATTACAGTATCTGTTACTTATCCCAGCTTCAGTGTATCTAGAGACCCAGGTCACCTATAAAGCTCAAACTCAGCCCCATGTTTCCATCCAAAATTTTCTCAGCCCTTTTCTCTCCTCCCTGCGCTAGAGCATCCCTTCCTCTTCTTCCCACCCTGGAGGGGGTGGCCCCATGGACCTGCACAGGGGGTGGTCCCTTGAGGTGGCCAGTGCTGCCTGCCAGCACCTGCAGGTGACACCACTCGTGTAGGTGTCCAGCCTGTACCTGTCCTAACACGGATAGACAGAGCTCGTTTAGCTCGGAGAGTTCTTCAGCCAGATCTTTAATCAGCACATAACTCACCTAAAAATTCTTCAGACACACAGACAAAGAACAAAACCCAAAGGACACACTCCTTCCAGCACTCGCAAGCCCCTGCCAGTGAGCATGTCCTTCCTACCCACCAGGACACCTTGTTACTCTCCTATTTTATCTCCTTCTTTGGAGATCTGGTCCAATCTTTGGACCATTTAGCTTGGGGAAATTCCCCACCACTATTTACACATAACGGACTTGAAATATCTACAGGCAGTCTTGAAGGCCATATCACTGTTTCAAGGCTGAGAAGTAGGGCTGCCCCTCACCTTTGCCACAGGAGGACAAAACCACCTTAGAAACCTGCCAAAGTAGTCAAGTCACCCCACATTTGCTGCCACCACCCAAGCTCAATCAACCATTGCTGCTGTAGGAGGAGCTGCTAGTGCCCACAACACCCCTCACCACCTACGAGCATGAAGGAGGCCGAGGACATGCCACACAACCCACGAGGCAAGAGACAGCCCTTGACAAACACCACCTTATAGAATCATAGAATGGTTTAGCTTGGAAGGGACCTTTAAAGGTCATCTAGTCCAACTCCCTCGCAGTGACCAGGGACATCTGCAACTAGAGCAGGTTGCTCAGAGCCCCATCCAACCTGACCTGGAATGTTTCCAGGGATCTGCAAGGGCAGAGCTGCAGCCACCCTGGGTCTGACCCACAGCAGAAGAGTGTCTTCTCTCCACCCGAGACCCCAAAGAAGCAAAGGAACTGGCTAACTTGAACTAAGGAGCTTCTGCGCAAGCTCCTGGTGGAGAAAGCAGATGATCATCTCTAAATCCAGGTGCCCACCAGGCCTGGCTCTCCACCGAGGTCATGAAGTGAGCAGAGCCCCTTTGTAGACAAGGGGAGCATGAAGGGAAGAGCTGCAGGTGCAAGGAGGCTGGTGCAAGAGCCTCCAGCCTCCCGACGGCCAGAGCCATGCTGCTCTCCTCCTCCCTGCCTCCAGCTGCCCTGACCTGGTGCTGCAACGGCAGGTCCACCTCCGGTGTGAAGAGTTAACGCTCATCCCCCAACAGGCACGAATGAAAAGGAGACAAAAAAGCAGGATGCTGGTGAATGACAGCAGTGGGTGGCCAGCGGCCCCTGCCCGGCGCGCTCCGCATACAACAGGCACAGCCAAGTGTGTCTGGCACCAGACAATTATTTCGCTGGAGGTGCGTGAGGCGGGAGCACCGAGAGCCATTCTCACGGCGAAGCAACCAGCCATGTCGGCTAACAAAACCGCTCACCGGGAAGCGGCCCTCTCCTTGCTCTCCTCTCCTCACCGCAGTCTGGGTTTTTTGGGGTTGGTTTTTTTTTTTTCCCCCCGTGTTGTCCTTCCTGCTGGGGCATTTGCAGCTCTGGAAAAAGAAAGCAGGTCAGGCATCCTCAAATGGTGTATTTAGTGCTTCCCCTCGGGTTTCCGCGGCTTCCCTGCCATTTTCCTACCGGCCTTGGGAGCGCCGCAGTATTTATGGGGTAGCGAGCTGACCCCTCGGCTGCGGTGGGCGAGAGTGCCTGACGTTAAGTGCTGCTAATGCGTTTTGCATTTGTGCTCGGGGGCAGGAAATCTCAACTTCCAGTGCCAAGGGGTTAATTATAATTTATATAGCAAGATCTCAGGCTGTGGGGGTTTTTCTCTCCAGCTAATTAAGAGGTGCAATTACCTTTGAGAATCAAAGGGATATTTTGGTAACCAGCTCTTTAGAAACAGATTACAGGCACTTAAAGCACAAGGACATCATTGCTTTTCTATGAGTGCTTAGGTTTTGATTTAGATCATTAACCAGAAACTGTCATATTCGCCATCCACCATCACAATGTACAGGCAAACACCTATGGAAGCCCCTGTTATAGGGTAACACGCAGCATTGCTGCTTTCCCAGTCATTACCTACATTTCCAACATGTTCTACTGATACATCACCTGCCACTCAGGGCTCTGCCAAAACAACCTCTTATTAATTAATAATGCTTCATGATAACCTTGAGGTGGGGGATACCTAAACATCCCGGTCTGTGCTCAGACAGTGAGCCCAGGACTTCTCGCTCCCAAGACAAGTACCAGGGTGGTGTATATTATTGCTGTATTTGTAATAACTATTATTAAATTGTCCCAGACAGCATGGCAGCCCCTCTGCATTGCCCTCTTCTGCCCAGTGCCAATGGGAGGGACCACTCACCACACTGGCCTTAGGAGTTGGAGCCAAGGGTTTATTAGCAGCACCAGTGCCCAGGGTAGACACAAGAACTCAGCATGGCTGGGCAACCAGTGGCCCGTGGGACCCACCTCCAACAGCTCCAGCCACAAGGACATGTGGGACAGGCAGCGCTGGGCTCTGTTGGGCAGCGTTGAGGATGCTGGGGGGGATTGCTGGGAGGGAGTCTACCACCTCCCACCATTTCCCTCCGTTGGCTCCTCACCTTCATGTTTGTGCAGAGGTTTAACAGGTACAGGTCTCTCTCACCACTCTGGAGGTGTTTGCTGAGGCATTTGCAAAGGGTTATATAATTGAATATTCAGATATAGGGAGAGGGAGATTTGGGCTAAAGACAGCAAGAAAAGGTTCGGGGGAACCTTAAAGTCCTGCTCCAGGGGTCACTGGAGTTACACACGCAGCGCAGGCTGCAAGCTCAGCTGGACTTGGCACAGGTTGTGCAAATACATCTTCCACCATTCATTCTTTTTAGGGATGCAGTGGGCTACTGCTCTCTGGGAAATTAAATGCTGAAGTTAGAAACCAATGCTGTATAATTGTCAGCAGAGCACATATTCCACAGGCTCTCATGCACTCATACCAGCAGCCTCCACCCTGACCCAAAACTCAGCTAGAAGCAGACGTGAAGCTGGCAGCGGCAATGAAGAACAACCCCTTCTCTAAAGAGGAGGTCAGCATTAGGACCAAGAGGAACGTCTATCCATGTGGTTTACAAACAAAGCTCAGGCTGCCAAAGCCAACAGGGGAGCTCAGCAACCGGTATCCAACAGCAGTGACTCTTTGCCTACAGCTTGATTACACCATGGCGGGTTTCTCAGGCTGCCCTTTGATGTGCCAACAGCTGCGAACTTGCTGTGTTGAATTTGCCACAAAGCAGGTGGAAGCACACAAACCAAAATCACGCCTTGGAAAGCGTTATTGTTAAATTAGGAGGAGATAACGCAGTCAACACCTCAGGCATGGAGAGATGCTGGCTGGTACCACTCATCTCAAAGGAGATCTGAGGAGTTCATTTAGAAACCTGACACATCCCACAGGTATTTCCATCTCTTGAAGCCATTCTTTGACAGGCGATTGCCAGAAAAAGGGCACAGTTGTCATAAGCCATTTTACAGGAACATCTACAAAACCACGTAAACCCATACCGAGCAGAGCATTTCCAGTACTAGGAGCATCACCAAATAGAATATTCTGTTTCACTGCAGGGGACTAAGTGCAAATGAGGAAGGCTTTCTTGGGTAAAGGTGGAAAACAATCAGCGTAGAAGAGGGGATGGTATTTTTCAGATGCTGTGGAAGAAGGTGTCTCTCCCCTCACACCAGGTATGGCAGTGGGTGCTGGTGCAGGCAAGAGGCTGGGGAAGGACCTGGCTCAGCACTGGAAAAAGCCAGACGGATTACAAAACTGTTGCTTGTAGTCCCAGCTTAAGCCACTAACCTGCATGACGTTCAGTGAAAAGGTCTTGTAAATGCTTAATCAGCAGCACGACCAAGTTGTATAGGAAAGAAAAAGAAAAGAAGGGCAGATCCAGAGGGAAATACATGTATACCAGCATTACCTCTCCCTACAGCTTGCTATTTATTGAAGAAGCAGCAAAAGCCCCAGCACACTTCAGAATACAAACGCTGACACAGAAATTCAGAGCCCTGAACCGCTTCCAACAGGGAAAATATACTGACCGCAGTCTGTTTGGAGGTCAAACAAAATCAATAGCCTTTCTCTCCAGTCTGTCTCTAAACTAAGCTTCTTTCAAAGACATCCAGAGAAAATGGATCATCTTTTGTTGTTGTGTGTGGTTTCTGGGTTGGGCTTTTTTTGTTTTGCTTTTTTTTTTAATGGTCAAACATTCGTATAAGAAACTTCTTCCTCCCTCAACATACTGAAAGGATTGTATAGAGGTCAAAACTGCCCATCAGTTTTACTACACAATAGATGAGTTATCCAGTTCTTGGGGAGGAAACCAAGCTGGAAGCCGCTTAACACTCCACAAGAGAGGAAAAAATAAATCAAATGTATTTGCTTGATCGGGGTACGTTTAAAGCTGGTTATCAATTAGTTCAACACAGTTTGCTGTTACAGACCACAACAATTTAGCCCCAGGAGCTGAAGTTTGCTGCCTTTCCTCAGATTCCTCCTGCTGAGAGCAGATATTGGCTGCAGCCAGGTCAGGCACCGAGGAGGAGTGAGGCTGGAAGGCACAGTCGTAGAGCAGGAGATGGTGAAAGGGAGCCTGGCATCGGATACAGCAGGACTGGAGACTCCTTCCTTACATTCAAAGTCCACAGTAAGCTGAATTCTGTTCCAGAAAGGAGTCGGGATGATAACTGGTTATTGCACGGGTAAAAAGTGTGCCCCTCCACTCCGCAGCACACAACTTTTAAGGTAAACTCTGGTTCATATACCCTGTGCGGACGGTATAATCTTTACAGACATAAGTGCGTCACCCCAAGCTGATGGAAAGGGCAAGAGGATTAAAGGGGTAGAGTGGAAAACTTTGCCTACAACCAGTTTTTAAAATAACATAAATTCTTTAAAATCTCAACACAAAAATCACAAGGAGAAAAGAGAGGGACAAATCATGAAAAGACACTTCCTAATGGTCCTACTGAGTGCATCCAAAGGAGAACCACCGTCTTCAAAGCAATGGATCACTGATGACTTTATCTGCCAGTTCTGTTCGGACAACCAGTGTTGAAAGACACTCACCAAAGGGTATGTGGTCACCACGCCAGAGATGTGGCTGGAGAGGGGCAGGCACATCTGCAGCTGTTTTGGGGCCCAGCACCAGTGAAACTAAGACCAGACCTCGGCAGGAGCGAGCTGCCCATGGCTGTGACAATGACCATCCCTTTGCCATCCCTGCAGCCAGAGTCCACAGAGCCACACCGATTCACGTTTACCTAATGGGCACCCTGCAGCGCTGCTGTTTGCTGCAGTCAGTACCTACACAAGCTATATGAAAGCTACTATGTGTCCTTGACTCCCCTTGGAGCACAGCACCGGCAGCAACGCGCATCCTGGCTCATCCGCCGCCCGCCCTGCACTCACATATGCTGCAGAAGAAGGGTTTGTTCCACCAGCCACCAGAAAGGGCACTTCATTTCTGAGCAAACATACTGAGCATCTTCTAATTAGGATCTTAGCTTCTTCTCATGCCCACACAGGTCTAATACTTCCAGTGCTAGAAAATCCTGGTGAAGCTCAAAAGGGGTTACAGCAGCAGTGACCGTCAAACGTTCACCCAGACTCATTATGGTTCCAAGAACAACCAAGGCTAGTAGCTAGAAACAAAAGTGCCGTTTCTTTGCAATGCCTTTTATCTCCCCTCCTCCAGTCCTCCCAGGTGGAGCGACTTAGCCGGTGACTATACAGCTCTTACATTTGCTTGTTAGCACCCCCAAACTAGTTGGTGTAAAGTCAATATCCTTTTGCCTATTTACTCCTAATGAGTCACCAGTCAGAAACTTAACTTGAAAAAAACGGCTACAAATGCAGATGCAGAAGCAAATGAAATAAAGGCAAGAATCACCGCTGAGCAAACTGTGGCACAAAGGCAAGGGGCTGGGCACACCACGCAGTACCCCACCATTGTCACCGGCTAAAACCTAACAGCTTTGATTTGCCTCCCACCGGCTAAAAAGGTTTGAAATGCAAGGTCTTAACAAAGGTGCAAGACACAGGAGGAACGGGAGGCACTGCTGGGCACTTAATCTCCTTTCAGTCTCACACAGGAGCTCCAGGAACAGCTCTGCTGAAGTCGGTGGAGTTTCATGAGCGTAGGAAAGAGGATAATCAGGCCTCAGTTGTAACAGAAATCCAGCCCTGTGATCCCTCCATGCAACCAGCAGACATGTTATTTGAGATTTATACTGAAGTTACCTTTAGGCAAGCTCCTTTGCTGCTGGAACCTGAGACAACACCACTGGTCCTAACAGGACAAGACCAGCTTGCAGTAGCTGCGGACTTCACCCTTTACCTTGACACAATGAAACCAGGAACCCAAAGCACTCCTTGGTTTGCTTCAGCACTCACCCCTGCCAAAATCTGCCAGAGCAGTAAACCGGGGCTTTGTGGTGAGGATACTGCTCACACTCACACCACGCGGGCACGTGGATGCACTGCGAGCCTCACAGCTGTGCCTGGCCAAGTGTTGAGACCACTTGGACACTACTTTTTCAGATTTATCTGGTGCTTTCCTGCCATCCTATTCTTAGCCCTTCCCTGTGCTTCTCCACATGAGGTCTTTACCTCCTCCAGTGGCTGTGGGTGATGTCCCCTGTTGCTCGAGCGCCCCTCCCACATCTGATCACCCATTTCCTCTCCTGCCTGTCCTTCCAAAAGCACTTGAGGACATCAGGTATAAACCAAACCATACCAGCCATGCCAACTTGAAGCCAGGATCCCTGGAGTATGTCACCTACCATATGCTCAAATGCCAGTGGCTTGCGTCACCATCCTGATGCTCAGGCACAACATCTGCTCCTCCTCCGTCCCAGCAGCCCAGCTCTTGGATGAGGAACAGAAGCGGCCGAGCAGCGTCAGAACACAAGGACTCCTCTCCACGGTGCTACCTGAGGCCAGATCCTTCCAGCCAGCACAGGTGCCATCCAGTTGTGATCGCTGGCAAACTGTTTGTTGGAGAAGACCCAAAACTCATTACAGCTAAAAGAAGGTGGGGTCACAGCAGATGGCAGGATTTTTTTCTTATTGCTTTGGGAAGAAAGACGCCTTGTTGGCAGCTGTGAATGCAGAGGAAGAGAAGGCCTTTCAGGCACTCATTCCAGCTCTCAGAGACAAGGGCAAAATAAATCTGAACACCACCCAGTGATTCGTCAAGCTCAACTACTCCAGGTAGCATCAGCAAAGGACAGGCACAAACTCAAAGTGACTACAGCAGAAGTCAGCGACACAAAGCTCAGGAGACATTTAGAAGGTCTCAGCTCCTACATCACCAGAAAAGCATGAATTGTCTGTAACGGGCATTCAGAAAATACTTAAAATTCATCAGGGACCAAGGCGTGTGCTGTTCATCGCTGGCACAGCTCATTAAAAGGGATGCTCACAGACCGCAGCCATGCAACCATCTCCCTCCAACCCCAACACCTCCTCTCTTCCCCACAGTAAGAAAAAGTAGGGTTTTTTACTGCGCCTTCTCACTCCCTTTACTTCCAGCTCGCCTTCCCCTTCTTGCGAGCGCTGAGACCGCAGACGCTCCACACGTGTTCTCCTCTGCACCCGACTGGCAGGCAGTCTGGAAAATGCCAGTATTGGAACGGCCTGAATTCAGCAGTTTCTGAATGCTGATCGGACACTATTTCGTTCAAGCTGCAGATAGTCATTTTTGGGGGGTATTTCGAGCTCCCTTTTTGGACTCTTCCCGATTTCCAAGCATCGCGCAACAGCAATTTCTCCCCTTCAGAGCATCGTTATTTTTCACCTTTCCGCCAAGCCTGAGGCTCAGTGCAGTTTTGTGGGGGACCAGGCTCTTCCCTCCTCTTCCAGATGGCCACGCAGTGCTACTGGCATTGTTAATGTTTGCTGTGCTCCACCTCGCAGCTGCGGAAATTCCTGACTATCTGGTTTTTAAAAGAGCTGAGGTGAAATCCAAGCGATTAAAGTCCCTTATTTTCTTTACAAAGCCTAACACCTTTCTTGAGGAAACCCCAACCTGAAAATAGGAATGGTCTCACAGCATCTAAAAACACCAAATAATTACTTCTAACCAGGCTAGCAATGGGGTCTCCATTACCACCATCTCTTTAGCATCTCTCCATTTGCAATGCTTTTATCCTGAGTACACACCTAGGAGGTGAGGGAATGGTGCAACCCTTGTTTTGGAGATGAGGGAGGGACACATGAGGAGAGTGAAAGGATTAGGTTTATGCCACTTCATTATATGTGAGGAGCAAAGGTCCTTCTCTCTCCACTGTCTAGACGGTCCAGCCTCAGTGTCCCACCACCAAACCCGGGCGAAGTCATGCATGTGGGATGCTCCAGTTGGGTGACTTGGCTAACACCACAACCATTTCATCTCCAGCAAAGTGAGCTACTGACTTCAGGTCTCTCAAACAGCAACCTAGCGCGATCCCATGTGATCTTCAAGCAGAAGTGTGCTCTTTACACACCAAATTTTGGATTTCCAATCCTGTCCTTAACAAGGCATGTTCTACTAGGGTTATTGACATTCTTCACTTTCTCCACACATTTCTTATGAAGGACAAATCTCTGGCCACCTGACAACATGCACACCACAGTCAAAATTCACAAGACAATGTTTTTATGATCTTTCTGTCCTCCGGAGTGAAAGCAATTAAAAAACCCTTTCAGAAGTGTAGACAACAGAAGTGTAGCCTATTTGCAGGGTACTTGTCATTGCATCCCAAGAGTTGACTTGAATTCATGACTGGCCAAATAGATACGGGAAAACTTCAGATACCACAATACAAGGCTTGATAACAGACACTAACACAAAACAACTGCCATGAACTCCAAGGAGCTCTCTCAGAATTTGTGCATAGAATCACTCATGGCCTAGAAATATATTTAAAATCATGCAAATTTCCCCCAGAACTTCATCATAGAATGGTTTGGGTTGGAAGGGACCTTTAAGATCATCTCCCAGTATCCACCCAGCAGTACCCAGGTACAAATTTCAGATAAGTGTAATCTCTGTACTAATATGCACAATGCGTTTTCAGGATCATGGAGGAGAAAGGGAAGCCCTAACATTTTTTTCTGCATTATTTCATCACAGCCAGGGAAGAACATTTAGCAAAGCAGCTGCTTGAGCTATATGGGAAAAATCCGTAATCACAGCAAGGTAGGAACAGATAATATCATATTGACCTGTCTTTGGGGTCTAGCATTCACATTTTCATAAAGTGTCTCAGAAGATAAATCACTGTACTAATAATATTTGTATTGATTATCTAAACTGAAGCAGCAATCGACTCCATTGTCTCACTTCCTCTCAAATTGCTCACAGATGGGATCCTATTTCCTATTCTGCATTTCTAATGGGAACACTTAAATCACAGCACAGAATTATATACACACACAAACTGTTAACAAAAACCCTTTTATGACTTGCATGAAAATACAGATTTTTCACTTTGTAGCTCACTTTCCACTCCGCACAGAAATTAAAAATGACAAATTATCAGCAGTCCTCTACATTATTTCTCCTCATTATTTCTGGGTACCTAATATTTACTGACAGACCGGCCTATGCTTTTCCAAACCCCGATCAGTGTTTATGGAAACCTGAAGTTTGGATGTAGAGCTAAAAGGTGATTCTCCCCCCTGCCCCATGAAATTCAAGACTCTTTAAGATATCTCAAGGTCCAGAAGTAGGGAAATCAAAACTCACTGCAGTGTCAGAGGAAAAACAAACAACAGCTTATTCTGCTACTACAGGTACAAAACAAGGACTGCTGCAGAACGAGCTGCAGAACTTCAGTGGGAGTTTGGGGTAGCAGCTATCAGAACCAAAAGTAAAAGGAAATTGGCAATGCACACATAGTTTGAAATAGGTTTGTCATAAATAAGCAAAGGGCTTGGATTTTTCTTCCCAAACTTCTCATCCCACCTAAGCAGAGCTTTCCCCTGCCCTGGCACAGGCGCAGAATATTGTAGAATAAAAAAGAAAAACGTCTTAAATGTTCAGATGGTTTGTCTAAGATGCTTCTAGCACATTTCAAATGGCTGCCGAACCTCTCAGGGTCTCCTGGAAGGTGAGGGCAGCTGCAGCTCCTCCAGCCCCAGCCCCACACGTGGTTCGACAAAGCAGCGAGTTGGCTGCTACGCTCCAGTTCATCCCCATGCCTGCTTTCCAAGGAAAACTTCACCACTGCCCCACTGCAGATGAGAAAGAGAGACATTTTAAGAAAAAAAAAAAAAANAAAAGAGCAAGGAGAGGATGCTGGACAAGAAGAGAAAAAACCCCAGAGCCACAACATAGCAGCTGGACGGCAAAGGCTTCTCCAGCCAGTCCCCAGGACCCATATGACCGTACAGCTGCCACGGTGAATGATCATCCCTTACGCAGAGGTCAGCTCTGCCCCCGGGCTAAGTAAGTGAAAATAAATGGTTTAGAAGATAAAAGGTCTTTTTAAAAAATTATTTGTCTTGTTGTGTTGTCAAAACTGGAATGGGAAGAGACTGGAGGCAGCGATACGTCGTTTAAATAGGAAACGGCCATCAGCAGAATAAATTACAAAGCAAATCACGGTTCATGCCGGGTCTGGGGCTGGACGGACAGTCTCTCTGCACACACCTGGCTCCTGGGAAGCAAAACAGTTTCTGCAAGTCCAGCCTGTGGAAATACAGCTATATTTAACTAACCCAAATTGCTACGTGGGCTACATCTCCCGTCTTTCTTGCAGGTTAATTCTGCGCCTTCCAGCCACAATGAGATTAGTTTTTTCTTCCCAGGAGGGAGATAAAAATTAATTTTAACTATTCTAGGAAGGGAGAGGGTTAACCAGGTTTCCCAAGGCAGCTTGCTGTTAAGGTGCCAGAAATACTGAGGGGAAAGAATGACTTGCTAAAGATGGGACAATGGAACGGGTATTTTGCATTTGTTTCCAGGCTTTGAGATAGAACAAATGGGAGTCATTAGTGAAATGAGTTTAGGGAGTTCTAAATTAGCTGTCAGGCTGCCAAACCCGAAGAAGTGCTATGTCAGCTCATTAATTCTGGAGAGCACAGGATTACCCAAACCTAGGAAGGAATCCTGCAAAACTTAGAGTCAATTAAAGGAGGCTATTTTGCTATAATAATATTTTCCACACGTATTACACCTCCTCATGGAACAGAGCCCACTTCTACCACAAATGAAATCTCTGGCGGGATGGAGTGTGGCTGATGTCTAGACAGCTGTAATGTGCTCTCCATGGGCTAGTCCACTGGCATCTCTGGGAAGCTCCAGCTAGAACAGAAGGTGGGGACTACAAGCTGAGAGCACATCACCCAGGCTGAGGTGGCCCCAGGAAAGAGGTACCCATCTCCCTGAGCTCCTTGCTTTCCCTGTACCACCCAAAAAAGCACATCTGTACAGGGCATGATCTGTGCCGGGAATGCCCATGGCACATGGAGGTGCTGCCTGGCATCACACATACACGTCACCTCTTGAATTTGCTTCCCTCCTTGGTCTGCCTGACTCCAGATTAGTCGACGCTCTGCTAGTAAACCCACGCTTTGTTAACCTCCCCAAACCTCCTGTCCCAGAAGCATCTCTTGAGCCCTGAGCTAAATCCCACTGAAGCTGGCTCGGGTCCACCCCCATGAAAACACTGGCAGCAACGGGATGCTGAGGAGAGATGCCATACCAGTGTGCTGCCCCTTGTGTGGGCTGTCCTCAAACAAAGCCTGCCATACTGTAGACTAGAAGGTTTATAAAATAGATGGTTTATAACCTTCTAGGGGACTCAAGAGGTTTTTATAAGCTGTGATAGACTAGGTCAGTGGACAAAGTACCCCCGGATAGTGACCTGGAACAGACTAAGAACCCACCTACATTGCCACATCCCAGCTTCCAGGACACCCAAGCATTCGCCACAAAGAAAAGTTACCTCCACAGAGAGGGCAAGCCCAAAGACCCCTCACGCCCCCGCGCCTCTCTCCTGATGGCTATCACTTCTCACCGCCCCGCAGGACAGCAGTAGCCAGGGACAAATTAAAACAAAAAATCACATGGCTGTGAAATACAAATGAGGCAAAAAATGCCTTCACCCAAACAAGAGAGCTCCGTCTCCCCAACCGCGCCGGATACAAAGATCGTGAACAAACAGGATAGAATGTCTTCTGCCTTTTGTGAAATGAAAATAAATGAAAGGATCTAAGGTTTCAGGTCACTGATCCCTCTCTTCCCTATCTGTACCATTTATCGGAGGTAGAATATAAAGGTTCCAGGTCCTTTTCTTTTTTTTGTCAGCACGTTAATGGTTGTTTTTTCTCCTTCCCCCTTTCATTTTCTGAATGAAATGGCCACTTAGGAACCTGTAAAGTAATAATAAGCTTATAACAGGAATATTGTTTTCCGGGCCAGTGCAAACTCCTTCTGAACAGGTTGAAGAGATTAAAGTAAAAATGCTATCTGTAAATAGATCAGACTTTTAATTAGTTTATAGTGTGTTAAGAGATAATATTTTGCTCACATAGATCCTCTGTTATCTAAAGATCTCAGAGCACTTTAGAAACATCAATTAAGCCTGAAAAAAACAAAACAAAACCAACCTTGGGAGATAGGTAAGTGTATTTAGATTAATTAGTGTTGCTGTGAGCAAGCAGGCATTATTATTAGATTTAATTTAGTCCAATAATTGACTTATCTGTTAATGGATTCTAATTCATCTGAGAAAGGATCAAATCCATCTGATTAAAAGGGTTACATCGACTCAATTAATTCTATTAACTGACTTAATTTGCCATTTAATAATTTGACACATGGGGCCAGATCTTGGCCCTGAAGAACGCATAAACCAAAAATTACATGCTGGAATTATTATGCCAGCAAAACTATGCATTGCAGAGCATGCTTTTTTTTTTGCACATGGCATTTGCAGACCCAGATAAAAGATTCAAGGGGGCCTCCTCTGGCAGGATTCCCCCAGCCCTGGTATCTTCTCTCCCTCAACCAGGGCTGGCTGGTCATTTTGCTGTACTCATGGTGGCTGCCTGAAAATGAGCAATTCACTGCCTGAGATCTGTCACCTCCCCTCTTTTCTGGGCATTCTCTTCAACCAAGAGGTGAGAAGTTTTACAGAAGTCAATAAAACCTTGCAATAAAACCAACCTCCCTTCAAAGGCAGGACTAACCCTCCCACACCAGCCATTTGGAAGCTGTATACATGGAAAAAAAAAATAAATAAAAGGGAAAATAAAAAAGCATCTCTTCACTTGGACACTGTTCTTTCACCAGTTGTGAATGCATGGGAGGAGAAGGGAAAGAGGTGCTAAAATGTTATTAGCTTCCCCATCCTTAAAGCTGGCTAGTGCTAATTGCTGGTGATGAGCACTATGGACCTCAGCCACAGCACCGATTCTGTGTTACCTTCAAAACAGTCTTACTAAGAGAGGAATTCAGGGCTGGAGACAGCTCAGGGGCCCCTTTTCCCACGTCTCTTGCCTTTTCTCAGACACTGGCTCTTGCTTGCCCTCCCAAAGCCTTCCACGGGCCGGAATCCTTGGGATATCTACCCAGATCACCTCCACCATCACCTCTTCTGTCAGAGGGAACAGGGTTAAGACAGTAGACAAGCCGTGGGAGACTGCACCATCTGCAAGGGCGATGTAGCCAAGAAAGGAGCTGGGCACTCCCCGGTGCTAAGCCTGGCCCTGACTAACCGTGCCAGCGTCCAGGCAGCAAAACCAGGGAGAAAAAGGGCGGGAGAAAACCGAGCATCTGCTGCATGAGAGGAAAGTTGTCCTCCTTCAGAGGCAGATCCGACCAGCAAGACGGAGATGTGGATCAGAAGTTTGCAACTGTTGAGATCCCCAGACCTGGTTTAAGCTTCTCTCTGGTCTTGATCAAAGGTTACTCCATAATAATACCTCGGGGGGAGGGGTTCCCAGCACAGAATGAATCCTGTGTCATTGCTTTTGTATCCAGTTTTGGCTGTAACACAGATGGTTCTCACTTCAGTAACTCTGACATCTCTCCCCCCTTCATTATCACAGCTAGGAGCTCTGCATGGTCACATCCTGGACCTCCATGTCCCACCTCACTGTCTCCCCGATTATCATGCTCTAAGTGTTCCCGTGCCAAGCAAGTTGATGCACAGATTTCCATAACCTTTCAGCATGGCTTTGCGGCTTGACACATCAGGGACTTTTATTAAGAAGCGCAGGGGAAGGAGCAGGGGGGTGTCAGCAAATGGCCTCCATGGCTGGAGCACTCCAGGTTGTTAGAATGAGCGTGCAGGAGCAGAGAGGATTTGGAGAGCAGCAATGCAGGCACCGAGGAGCTCCCCAGACGGAAAATCTCCAGCTCTGCAATTGTGCAGCATCGCCACCGGTCATGAGCGCGCTCCTGCGCAAGGATTTGTTGTTCAGACACGATTGCATATGTATGAAGGGGACAAGATGGGCTTTGACACATAAATTAGCACTTGTCAGCTGCTCACGGGCACACTTCCCTGCTGCACCCCACTATAAATGCTGCTTTCTTTTATGGAGGGGAAAACTACATCATGTTACCTGACAGGCACTGTGGGCAAGAGCGTTTCCTGGGAAGGCACACAGCGACTAGTTTACATATCAAACCTTAAGAGGATGAATGCAATAAAATGACACAATAATTAGCAGCCAAGTGGCACTTTCCACCCCTGTTTTATCTGGAGATCTGGGAAGGACAAAGGACAAGGCTGATGAGACCTGGGCAGGCCTTTCTCTGAGAGACTGGGTGGCTCTACCATGTGGGTTCATTCCACTCCAGCCAGGTGCTCTCTAGCTGTCACCTCCCATGGCACAGCTCATCCTGCTCCTCTGCCCACGGTGGCAGAGGCAGTCTGTCCCCTCTGTGCTAGGCATGGATTGTACCTCATCCTGCCTGAGGCTTCCCAAGGGAACAACACTCCCCAGATTTTGACCTGCTATCGTCATAGCCCACCTCCACCTCTCACAGGGCTGCACATGAAGTCAACCTCACATGAATGTGCACACACACCTCGGCAGCAACGCAGGAACACACAGGGCTGTATAGTCATAAAAGAAAAAGGACCACTTCTCCAAAAAAGCCCTACAATCCTTCCAGCAACCAACCTGAGCAAAAGTTTCTCTGCCACAACCACCTCACAATGTACCAGAACTACAGAGTTTTTCCGTAATTCAGCCTGCTAGCAGCATTTCTAGCATGTTGCTTGTGTGCAAATCACCATGAGAATAGTTGAGCACTCTGCTAGCCCAGGGGACGTTCAGTTATTTGCGTTCCTGCAGGATCCACACGCCTTGAGGTTCAACTTCAGCTCTGGGGCACTCTCAAAGCTTCAAAGTCTGCTTAAGTTCAGCTCAAGCCAAATATCCCAGCTGCCGAGGAAGGTGCTTCACTGAAGCACTGGATTCACCAAACTCAAGCCCAGAGCTCATGGGGAAAGAACATCCCCAGTCACCAACCTGGGTATGGTTTATGAATTACAGTAGATGCACTGTGAGCTCATTCACTGGGCAGAAAAAGATCTTCCTTTTCAAGCACCATCATACACTAATAAATTTCCACGTTCTTAACATGGAAAGATTTCTTTTCCCCCCTTTTATCCTGTTTTTTATTGCTCTTCTTAATTTTTCTCCCAAGAGGTTCTCAGCCCAACATACAGGATTAAAGCCTTTGACCTGGAGTCTGGGGGGATCCCGGTAAATATTCTTACCATATTTATCTCCATCTTCTCCTTTGGCACTGATCCTCCTGCCGAGCACTTGGATGTGCTTCCCACTTGTCCTGCTGTAGAGCTGATAAAGCCGAAGCTGCTTCCTGCTCACGTCGTCCCTCGCTCGTGTCTGGTTCTCCACGTGTATCCGAAAATCTACATTCTCCTCGGCAGCAAACATCTGAGAGTGGGTGGGGGAGAGAGAACAGAACAGACCATGAAACAAAAAACATCTCGGGCAGGAAGACTGCACACCAACCTGCCAACGGGCATGTGGCACAAGAGGACTGGGATTTGGCTGCCCTTCACTTGACAGCTGTGGCCGCGGTGTCAGGCACTCAGCATGTAACTCTAGCCAGAGCTGGCTCTCGGCAGTCTACCAAACCTGGGTTTTTACAATCAAACTCGGGGCGGGGGTTTGAGTAAAAACTTCTGCTCGATCCTGCTTTGATTTAATCCTGGTCAGCCACGTTGGCCATAAATTAGGCTCTCCCTTGCATAGGCATAGCCCCTACCAGGTTCCATGGACACGGATGGGACAAAGGGGACGCACAATTCCATCTCAGAGAATTGGTGCTTCACCTTCAGCAGCCCCATTGATTCCCCAGATTAACCGCAGGGATGAAGTCAAGGGAAAAAACTATTTATCTTGACACTAGCAGACTGGACTCTAGGTTTGCACAGGCATAAAATCTACTATGATAAAAGTGTAACTTTCAGGCAGTCTGCTTTTCAGTGAAGCCAGCTCACTGGTGACCATCTATGGGCGCATCTCTGTCCACCTCAACAGGCCCACAGCTTGGGGAGAGATCATGAGGACCAGCGAGAGCCAAACCAGCACGTCCAGCTGCAAAGCTGTTATCAGCAGGGTTCCAATCACTTCAGCCACTTCATCTGTATTTCTTGCCAACAGACTAAATTAACCTTCGTTCACTACAGCCTCAAAATTTACCAGAAACTTTTCCTGCTCATCTGCCCTTCTCTGGAGGTCTTGTTTCCTATCTTAATGGTTCCCAAGAAACACCGAAACAGGATTCCTGCTTTTCCTTCCAGAGAGTCGTCCCGCCTTGCCCAAGGTCAGAAGACTAGAGAACCCAGATGCTCTCAAGATGCCCTCCCATAGGGGAGGCTGGGCAGCACGCACCCAAAAGTGCTGAGCACCCAAACAATACAAAAGCCCCAAAATTGCTCCACGATCTGTCCCCAAGAGTGTTTGCACTACAACACCCCCACTGCGCACTCCAAACTCACAGATGGACAATATTTTGGTGGCAGGCTCCCGTCACAGGACAATAAATCATTCAGAAACCAAAAGCAAAAGATTATCGAGTGGCACACACACCACACAACAGGCAATTTTTAATTTGACCAAGACAAAGACCACTTAAAGTCTAGTCATTGCTGGTGAGCTCTCATGCTGTGTACCACTTGCATGTAAGAGACAAAATCCACCATAAAATGAAAATCACACAGGAATTTCATGCTGCCTAGGGCTGGGGCTGGCAGAGGAACAACATTTACTCATAGCAGGGTTATTACTCCTAACACACTCCCGCTATGGCAGGCTTGTCCTTCTAGCCTGCAAGTGTTCTGATATATTGGTGTGGGGATGGAGCTGGCAACGCAAATGAAAAAGGGTCAATAAATCCTCATTCGGGTCCATTCCATGCTAAAACGCATAAGAGCAAGTGGCCACAACTTGCAAACCAACCTTGCTTCAGCCTCCTGCACGTCTTATACCGGAAAATATTTCAAAGCCAAGTACTCCCTGAAAGTCAAAACCTCAAAAGAGCTTTTTAGCGTTTCAAATTATCAAGCAGACACACAGATGAGCAGCAGGAGGAAAGCTTTGGGCAGGCAGTGCTGCTTAGCACCAGCCCTTCACTAAGCAACCCAAACAAAAACAGTATATTCAACACAGTGGCAACAGCAAGGAGGTTCACAGGGATGTTGCGGGATTGTCTTTGCTGCCCTTCTTAAATGCTGAGATTATGCTATTTGAATCCCAAGTCCTAGGAGAGAAAGCAATTTAACTCTCGTATCATATATATATCATATATCTTAAGGTATGTATCTTACATATTAAAAGAGCAATACATCTTACATAACTTAAGGATACTTAACCATAACCTGGGCTGCATCCCCAGCAGCGTGGGCAGCAGGGCAGAGGGAGTCCTCAGCACAGGAGAGACATGGACCTGGTGGAGCGGGGCCAGAGGAGGCCCCAGCAATGATGGGAGGGCTGGAAGCCCTCTGCTGGGAGGCCAGGCTGAGAGAGTTGGGCTTGGTCAGCCTGGAGAAGAGAAGGCTCCGCAGAGACCTTCTTGGGGCCTTTCAGGACTTAATAGAGGAGCCTGTCAGAAAGATAGGAATGCACATTTTAGCAGGATCTGTTGGGACAGGACAAGGGGTGATGGTTTTAAACTAAAAGAGGGGAGATTTAGACTAGAGAGAAGGAAGACTTTTTTTACAGTGAGGGTGGTGGCCCAGGTTGCCCAGAGAGGTGGTTGCAGCCCCATCCCCGGAACCACTGCAGGTGAGGTTGGCCGGAGCTCTGAGCAACCTGCTCTAGTTGCAGATGTCCCTGCTCAGGGCAGGGGCTTTGGACTGGATGGCCTTTAAAGCTCCCTCCTGACCCAAATCATTCTATGATTGCATGATTTTACTGTCAGAAGTCAGGAGGAGACCGAAGGAGCTAAACACACAGGCTGAGCAAAAGGAGATTCAGGGCAGTGCCGGGTCTTAACAGACTTTCAAGGTGACGAGAGAGGTGACAGACAAGAATGACACACTTCATCATAGCAGTATTTCCTGCTCTCAGAAAGCAGCACAGCAAGAAGCTGTGACCCAAAGCTGAGGATGCAAGAGGAGCGGCAGCCACGGCACCTGTCAGGAGGGCACCGCGGGATGCCGGCGGAGCTCATTGCCTCACCGAGCCAGGCACTGCTCACTCTCCTCTCCACAGGCACCACAGCTACAGCCGAGAACAGCAAGTAGGACTTGGCTTTTCACATGAAGAATATTAGGGGTTTTTTTTCCCTTCTTACATTCTCTTGCTTTCTTTTCAAATGACATTAACTACTAAAACCAGAGATGTTCAAGTAACGTTGACAGTCTGCCGCGTACCCACAAAAGCAAGGCTATTTGCAGTTAAATTCTGGCTCCGTCGTTTTCAGATTTAAAACAGATTTTAAATCAAGATGACGTCGTTACATTGCTTTCACCACATGTTAATGAATTTCACATTTTTCTAGGGAGGAAAAAAAAAAACCAAAACAGGTGGGATCTGAAGTGGGGGAAGGGCAGGTTGCTTTGCTTTCTTGGAAACTTCAAACAGAAAGGCAATCTGTTTTCCAAATCATGTCTTAATTCACTCTTAATTGTCTCTCAAGCACTGACACCACAGAGCCCCAGCCTGTAGCTGCAGTGCCCAGGATGACTCTGGAGCACCCATGAAGCCATCCCACACTGTGGTCTGCCCTGAACATGCCACAAACCACACTGCACATGTTTGTCACAGTTCTCTTGCCCAAGATCAGCAAATTAAGTTCTCCTCCCTTTGCAAGAAGGGCATGCTGCAGCCCAAAAGGGATGACATCGCCTCCTCCTCCAGCTGAAGGCCTGGCCGGCATCACCCACAACCCCAACACCTCGCCCAAGCCCAGCATTCACCTGACACAGGGATCAGCAGGGCAAACCAATCCCCAAAAGTCTGCCCAAGTGTGTATCACTCCATCACCTCTCCAATAACAAGCCCAGCTCTAACCCAGAGAAAGAAATCCTGGAGGAGGAATGTCCTACGGGTTCTCCTTGCAGCTGACCTGTCTCCTGGTCAAGAAGCCATGGTCCAGAGCAGCAAGGAAACCACCAGGATTTTGCTGCTTGCTTAAAAGATAAGCACACACTTAACCACTCAGTTGAAACAGGATGCTCTGCTGGAGTGTGGCCAAGGTGAATTAGCCGTGCCAGCCTGGGCTGCATCTGGCCCGCAGCAGAGAGTATCAATACTCTAAAATAAAATTTCATGCAGTGTTGATTTCATGAGATAAAAACTATTTGATCGTTGCCGAAACCCGTTCTCGCAGTATCCCTGCCCTAAAGAGTATACTCCCTCAAGCAGCTAACTTTCCTGAGATAAGAAAGTCCATTTATATATACCATAAGAGGGACTCTCTTTCATAAATCTCAAAAAAATTAGTAACATATGCCTCCTTTGGTAACTGATCGCCAACACTCATTCAAGAAGGTCACCTAAAACCAAGTCCACCTCCCCCCAGATACATTTCCATAACAATCACAACCACACAAAAATGAATGCCGAAATGTCAAAAAGTCCCAATCCTGCTTGAAAACTGAAGGGCTTACAATGCTGTTCACTAAAGCAAAAGGAAACCGTCTTCCCTTTTTTTTTTTCCCTCCTTTTTTTACTGTTAATTATGTTATTACTGCATATAAAAACATCATACACAAAATGACCACCTTTTTTTGGCCTTTCAACCTGGTCATCCACAAATCTATGCTGTAGGTTGGAAAACCTACAGACTGGACCCAGAGTTCAGCAGAACAGGTCCCTGAAATAAAGGGCTGCTAACTAGCAACATGCCCTGCGGGACACTGTCTAGGGCTAGGGAAAGGATTTCCTGATTTCCTGCATCGCTTTATCTCCTCCAGAGTTTTGGTGGGATTTGGGGTTGTATTGTGGTCTGTTTTGCAAATCTAGCCAAGTGCTATGGGCTGCTGCCTAGGCAGGACAACCTCAGGATCTCAGGATAGCGGTTTTCATGTAACTCCATCTCATTTTTTGCCAACAGTTTACAGTCTGCAAAATCCCAGTCGTTAAAACAGAGCATCAAATTTGGTTTCATCTTTATTCTTCCTCTCTTTTTTCTTTTCAGTCAGTTCCTTCTCCATTTCTTATTTATTTATCACTACATCTTTCAGTGATAACATAGAGCTACAAAGACACCCTAGGAACACAGCTGGTGGTACAGAGCTTATGCAAGGGAATAAACCACATTCCTTTGAAAAACAACCATCACTTCAAGCAACTGATGCATCAGAAATGCCTCATTGAATGCATTGGGAACACCTCACTCCTGGAAAGCAGCAGCTGTCCCTCCTCTCTGCTGCACATGCTCAATCGTTCAAGGTAGGTGCATTGAGTCCTACCTCCTTTCCCAACAGCCACAGGAACCAGAAATGACATCTGTCTTCAGAGACCCCACACTGGGAGACTTTTCAAGTGCTCTTTTGCCAAATGATTCTCAAACAATGACTGCATTTCATTAGTAATGGCTTTACAACCATCCTTCAGCTTAGAGAACAACTCTCCTATTAAATCCCAGATGGAGGGCAAGAGAAAGACCATTTTGCTGATGCAGCCTAAGGTTTCACCACTAAGCAATCCAAGAAACACTCAAGAATGGCAAAAACCTCTGACAGCAGCACTGCGATCTTAGTCCTACACGAGCTGGTGCCACATCTCTGCAAACACCGACATCTTGTTGAAAGCAATCACAGCCCTGCCAAGGTCAATGAAAGCCTCGCGGTGCCAAGCCATGTTTACGGGATTTGGCTTTCCATCCGCCCAGCCTCTACACACTCTGAATTTTCTATTTTGAGCTTTCCAGTAAAAGGGGATGTTAATCTGTTATTGTTCATGTCATAAAGTGTTACAGCATGAGATGTCCAAGGTCCACAGCATGGCCAAGTTAGCTGGGAGCTGGACTTCAGAATTTCCTGGTTTTTTGCTTTTTATCCTACGGAGCCTCCAAGTCTCATCAGAGAGCAAACCATATGTCATTCCCCAAACAGAACTAGGAATACAAAATCCCTCTCGCTAAGGCCCGTACCGATTGCAAAAGATAAACAAATCAAGCCATTCAAAGTCCTTTCAAACCCTATCTGATAAGCAGGAAATACTTATTACCTTTCAGCCATCAAATCAACCTAATATTAATGATTTTCTCCATGACCTTCTAAACACATGAAAGTTAACTCGATGAGGTCAACAAGAGGATATCCAAGACAGATCTCTCTCAAGTCCACAAAGGCAAGTAACAAACCACTTTGCTTCCACGACTTTGGCAAAATTCCTCTATGCCAATTACAACGGGATTTGCTAGCTCACCATGACAGCCATCCTCGACATGCAGTGAAACACAATGCACTCCTTATTTGCTGCTTTTTCCTCCTCTTAACTGCGAAGTCAATGCATTGCCAGGGTATCGTTACCTTCAGGTTACAGGGCCTAGGTCGAAGCCAGACAGAAGCGGATGCACGCTGCTTTGACGCATTCGCTTCTTTGGGCTGAGAAGCACATTTGGAAATTCATCTAAGACAAAGCAGCTCCACATTCAGACATGCAGCAAGAACCCAGAGCGTAGGGGAGAAGGCACTTCAGAGGGCATCTTTGTGCATCCAACGGGAGAGAGGCCATGGCATGATAACGCCAGAATTGCACAAACACAACCGAGCCTTTCAAAATAACAGAACCCTTTGTTTTGGTGCTTGCTTCTTCCTGCTATCCACGGAAAAGTATTTTTCCTTGAAAGATAAATATCCAAAAGCTGAACTGGAGTCTCAGTCTTGGGCGATGTCCCCTTGGATGATGACCACGTACCCTCCAGGATACACCAGGAGAAAGGGCAACATGATGCAACAGGGAAGTGGTTGTTCAAAATGATGCAGACATGAGGCTCTGAGGACTCCACCAAGGGCATTTACACAGTAAATGTGTAAATGATGGGAAAAAATATTTCATTAGAAAAGCATGAATCCTACTTAAAACCCAGATGCCAAAAGATCTCACTCCACAAGTGCTGTTCCACTCTATAGGCTGTTCATAAATCGAGTTGTGAACCATCTTTTGTCTTTTTTTCCTTTGAAGGTTGTTTCAGAAACACTTCCCTAATATTCTCCGCATAAATTTTCTATCTTGTATATTTACATCCAGTTTACATCTGCTTATTCTTGTATCAACAGTGTCCTTCAGCTTGAATAATACTTTTCCCCCTTGTGCTTCTCCTTGCAGTTTGTTAAGGCTATTCCCTTTCTCGACTCTCTTCCCAACCTCCACGCCACCATGCTGGGAAAGGAAGAAAGCCAAGCACCAGATCACTCCAACCTCCCCTCCCTGGCCTGCCCTTGTCGCAGTGGAGCTCCTGCCTGCACCAAGGATGAGTGCTGAGCTCTCCCTTGGCATGGAGCCATGAAGGAGATATCAGCCCATGACGATGAGAAACCCAGAGCTCTCCCTGCTCCTGCAGAGACATGCTCTGAAACAGAGCCTCTCATTTCTTTGACTTGAGCACTTTCAAGCTGCTGCAGTACGTGAAATTCAAGGACATTTGCTCTTTGTTTAATGCATTCTAAGTGAAGTGCATGTAGGGATGGAGCTGGAAAGGAGAAGGAAATGGGGTGATGAAGGGGTCGAGCCTGCCCATCCCTTTGGATTTCAGAAATGTTAAACAAGACCCAAAGAGAAGACGTTTCCAGGGCTTGGAAGAGGGGACATACAGCTCAGCGAGGTGACACATACTTGGATCCAAAAACTGCTCTGCAAGCAGAGCCTCCTTTTCTCCAGAGAGCTGCCTGCCACATTCAGAGAGGCCGTACATTAAATCTCCTCGGGCAGCATCAGACCTTCATTCTCTCCGAACCACGCAGCCCCTGAGAAATACGGTTATCGCTCAGCCAAACTCCCCAGCATCTCCCCGAGATCCTGCCAGCTTTCCAAGCCACATACAACTGCTATCCAGCTTCCCTAAAGCAACGTGTCCATTGACCCTCAGATAGCAGACAACGGCATTACTGAGCCTGGTATGAAACCACGAGGAAGGCAGGAGGGAGTGCCAAAAAACTGGAACCTGAGCGAGTTTGAGGAAATGAATGTTTTATGGCCCATCAGTCAGTAAATGGCCATTTTCTAGAGAAAGATGATGCCGCCTTCAAGAAAACCAAATTTCTCCATTTGATGATGGAGTGAACCTTAGCCAGAACTGTGAAAACGCATCATTTGTGAGATGGTGACATTTTAAACTTGTTCCACCCTGGGAAATAGTTCAGTCTGGGGAGGAGAAGGGTTTTAGCCTTGATTAATGACTTTTAAAACCCCAGCTGTAATCATGTGCAACCAGAGGAAGGGAAGGTGCCTCTAGCCAGCACTGCCTGTGGTGCAGAGCCCAGCACCAGAGCGTTGCTGCAGTGCTGCCATGCAGCTCTCTTCAACATGCTCCAACACCCCTGGAGACCCTCCACAGCTCCACCTGCCCATTCTCACTGATTCAGAACCAGGTCACTGGCTGCAGCCCCCAAGTCACATTATTAACATAATCACTCCTCCAGCATCCACCTTCCCCCCACCCCAGGCAGGACCTTGCATCATGCTGTGGTGCTGCAGCACCGACGGGGCCAAGGCCAACTGACTCCCCCCAGCATCAAAAGGCACCTCTTTCCCAGTGGGACCAGTTCCTGCTACCTGTGCTAACCAAAGCAAACCAACCCTGTGCACCTCAGCTGCCAGAGTATCTACAGGACACTGCCTCTTGCCATGAGCTTTTGACAGTTTTGGTTCTCTGGAAATACCATTCAGACCTTAATTCTTATCCTTATTTTTCTCCAGTCGTGATACATTTTTAAATTATTATTATTATTTTTAAATTCAGGGCTGGTGTTACTTTACCACAGCTATCAATCGGGCAACGAGTAAGCAGGGCTTTTTCTTTCTTCCTTTCTTTCTTTGTCTCTCTTTCTTTTTAATGCTTGTTATATCTCTGCTATATACTTCCTCTCCACACAGAAATATCCCTTCAAAGCTTGATATTATTGAGCAGCTTTCAACCATGCCCAGCAGAGCCATGTATTCTCTGCATTTGTCTGGCCTTTGTTTCTAGGAATGAAATACCAATGGCTGAACAGTGTGACTTCATTTCACTCCTTCATTCCAATACTTGTTCTATTTCTATCCCACTGGGTCAAACTCACCTATTGTGAGACCTCACCGATTTCAATTACATCAGGGATTAATTTGTTCCATTGCGTTGAAGCTGTTAATACGATCCTTGCTGGCTCTAGATTAGAAAAGGCACGGTGGAGACCTCCCTCGCAGGCAGTGTGTTTAACAGCGGTCTTGATCTTCATTTTTGTTCAGCGGTGGGGTGGTTTTTTTCTTCCCTTTGTGCCCCTTTGCCCCTCTTTTCACAACCTTCCCCTTCCTTTCTAAATTGCCCTTATCAGAACTGGGTGGTCCTTCTGACTTGCACTGCGACTGGCAAAACGTTGCCTTCCAAAGCCGCTGCCCAGGGCTTGCAAGGGAGGTCGGTGCTGGAAGGAAGGTCCGACCCAAAGCCACTCGACGCTATGCAGACATGACCACTCCAGCTTTAGCACCTCATCTCCACCAGGACGATTTCAAAGGGTAGCTGCAGGTTTCCGCAGTTCCAAATGGATCCGCACGTGCTCAGTTCTGCGGCTCTGACCGTTGTCCGACCAGTTGACTGAGGTCTCAAGGGGAGAACGTAGATCCTCCATGTAGCTGACGGACTCGCTGAAACACACATTTCTGAAGTAGCTCTGCTTGTTCTTTCTGGAGTTCTCAAATTGAGGCACAAGATGACGACAGAGCTTTAAAATGTCCAGCCCTGTGGTTTCACAGGACATCTGTGATACTGGAGATGTCAGCAGTCCTGACTCAAAGTTGTCATTTGTCCACGTGACTCTGTCTCAGGAGGAGATACTGATGCAGGGAGACTTACAGCCCATGCTGCTGCAAAGCAATTTAGCTTTACTCGAGTGCTACAACTCTGTTCCACAAGATCCACTGCTTTTCCATTTAAAAAAAATCCAACCACATCTTAGTGAAGCAATATTTTTAGGAAATAGTGTGATGATTCCAGAATAATAAGAACGTGAGTTTCAAAAAGATAAGTGGGGGAAAATAGAGGTTATTAAAATAAAACCAAAGAGCTCAGCAAACAAGATTCCTCCCTTGCTTACTGAAATACATTAAGTTCCCATGGTGGTTTCATGAGGTCACCTCAGGCTTCCATGGGCATCCCTGTGCAGCCTGAGCTGTCAGACTCACCAGACAGAAGTTGGATAGGCTGGGTTTCAGGGCTCCAAATTTCTTTCCATGTTCAGCACCCAGTTTTCCAAAATACACAATGTTCCCATTTACTACTGCACTTTTTTGTTGTTGTTATTACTGGAAGAAACACAGGAATAAGCTGGACTAGTATCACTCATCTGTTTATTGAGCTCTGCCACTCACCCTAGACCTTGGCGAAGCCACCCAGGGACAGGGTGAAGCCCCCATGTCCTCTCCAGACACTGCCCCACCTGCCGTCTCCCACTCCACCCGCTCAGGTCTCACCCGCGTTGGTGCCCAACACTGCCTGAACAGCACTGCCTTGCAACTACACGGCCTGGACCAGGACAGCGTATGATCATGGCAATCCAGAACTTGGTGCCAGCAGAACCCGTGCACCTCCCCAGGACTGAGACCTCACTGCACGTACGCTGCTCTGGACACGTCCTACCATGCAGATCAAACCCACCTTGAGTCCCACAACCGACGGAAAGAAGACAGGATCAGCTCTGGAGGATGTGTTACAATAGAACAGCCTTCACGACAGTCCTGATCTGCAAATATCACTGCTTCCACAAGCCTAAGCATTCCAAAATATTCCCCTTTATGGCTGAAATCTCCCACCATGGTTTCTCCCCAGATGGTTTTGCTGGGGAAAAGCTAAGCTCCTATCATTGCCGTGTCACCACAGTTATTTCCGACACTATCAAGTTCAGCGAGGGCAAAACAAAGGCCAGAATTATTGCCCCTGCTCCCACCATGCCTCCCAAGGGCTGCACTCTCTTCTCAGGAGGAAGTTTCAATATTCATGAATTCCCCACATGCCCTGCTGACCAGTGACAACGTCCTTCAGGCTTCACACGGGCCGTGCATGACCCAGGATCCCTGCACGGCTCTGTGCTACAGCCGCTGCTCCTCGCTGCCAGCACCAGGATGTAAACATTTTTCAGAAGTAGTTCCGTGCCTGTGTCCCTCCTCAGTATCAATATTTTCGGTATGTCCACGTGTATCGCTGCAAAGAAAACCCCAACACGGCTTTGCAAAACAGCCCCAGCCAACCTCTGTGAGATCACAGATCCCTAAAGCCAGCGGCTGGATTCCAGGATGCTACAACAGCCTTCGCTACCTTGTCAACAACAAAACATTTATTCTCTTTGTGGAGAAAATACTCCTGCTGAAATAAACTGCCCTGATTTTCAGGAATTAAAACCATTCAGCAATTCAGACTGTTGCAAGTAGCTGTCTATCAGCGTTTCTGAGCAGCTGAAACAGGCGTTCAAGAAACAAAACCTCGACAGGAAACCGTAAAGTCTCTCCAGCCCAAAACACACTAAGAGCAAACCTGGTCCCCAACGAGGCATCAGCGCAGTAACCCGTGTGTGAGCACGTACTGCCTGCCCAGCGAGCTGTGGAGGAAGGTCCCTTTTGAAGCAGACCCAGCAACAACATCTAACATGCTCCCAAACAACTTAAAAGCCTTTGCACAAAGCACAGGGAGCTCTGCAAAGGGGAGGAACAAGGGTGAGGGGGCTGGCCGTCCCCTATCCCTGCTCATCCCCGGGGTGCTGCCAGCTGAGCGGACCGTTTGCCCCCATGGCCCTCCGCCCCTCGCCCCATTTCACAGGCAGTGGTGGAGGACCTGGCTTGGCTACGCCGGTTGGGTTGCAGCAGAGACCAGGGCAGTCCTCCCAGCGGGGTGCTCCTGGGACAAAAGCTGCAGGCATACCACTAAAAATACCCGCCAGCAATTTGTCCATCTCTTCAAATGAGACCTGAGACCAATTACTGAAAAATTTGCCAAGTTCAAAGCACTCCTGACATCTTTTCTCCTTCCCTCCATCAGCAGCAGTTTCTCCCGGGACAGATGCTCCAGCTGCAGACCCATTTGGCCACGGCAGAAGGGCAGAGCAGAAACCCCAAGCCCATCCCTCTGAAACCAGTCAGGGGTTTTCCAAACCCTGGAAAAGGGCAGAGTCATTCACCCCTACGACTTAGAACACTCATTTAAAGCATGGGCCTATCAGGTCGAAGGTGACAGCCGTGGCTTTTCTGCTCAATACCAGCCCAGGTGGGGCCTCCACAAAAACAGAGGCAAAAGCAGAAGACATGGGAAACCCAAGTGATGCTCAGGAAAACAACGCTGCCAGGAGGAGACAGAAGATCAGCAGAGACCAATCTCCCCATAAAAGAAATAAACATTCGCAGTGGCAGCACTGCAGCAGTGATCCGATATTTATCCTGGTAGCTCCTTTCATCCCGGTCCCCTGACATCGTCCAAGGAACACACAGATCCCTGCTCCCACTGCAGAAAAGCAACTCCCTCTAGGGTAAAACATGGCAACTGCCGAGCAGCACACAGGAGTTCAGTTTTCCAAAGCCCCTTTTTCCATTGCATTTGCCAAGAAAATAGAGATGTGGCTAACAACTACCTCCCTGGACAGCAGCTCCCAAGCACTGATCTCACGTGAAAGATGGCTTCTCCAAAAGCACACAGCTGATTCAGCAGAGATGTCCAGAGACCATATCGCATTATCCCATGCCACTTCTCCTCTACTAAGTTTCGCCTCTGGAAACCTTTTACTAAGCTCCAAGTGGTCCCACTCCTGCTTATTCTGGCTAGATAACACCTGGTGACCCCACATGGGAATGGTGCCAAGGGGACAGGGACATCCTCAGGTGTCACTGCTCACTCGTCCCGTGATTTGGCAGCCTCTACGCAGTGCTGGGATATAAGAAAATGGTTGTGACCAAGGACACAGAGGTTAATCCATCTAACAATAACTGGAGGGCAATTGGGGGATTTGCTGAAGTCGCAGGAGTCATTCTGGTGGGAATGTTTGTGCTGCTGATACCTCACTTCTGCCTTGCATTTATTCCTGCTGCCTGCCTCCTGCTTTTTCACACCTGTTTTTAAGACTGGCTGACATTAGCTGTTTGAGACCCAAAATCCCTCCCATGGCTTGCACCCACCCCTCCTACATTTAAAGTCTGTCTTCTCAACTGAGAGTCTTCTTTACTCCCATGGCCTCTAACAGCACTGCTCTGAAGAGAGACCTGCGCAGGTTCAGGGCAAGTACCAAATCCATGTTATGGATATGACCAAAGCATCGCTGGAAACTGGTAAATATGCAGCAGCCTCAGTGGTTACATGTCTCTTGAATACCTGCCTGCTCATATTAGTTACGAGGGGGAAAAGTCCTGTCTCTCTGGGCTGATCTCTTTTTCAGAGCCTAATTACATCACCCAATGGGGATGCCCAGCTCCGGGGACAGCCTGTCCAGACTCTTCATCCTGACCCAGTGAAGTAAAGCCTGTGACAGCAGGGCTGGCATTGCTGAACGTGGCTGATGCATTGCAGCATTATGAGGGGTCAGTGTGGACGTGCTCTTCCCCAGCTGCCAGGCTGAGCTGAAGCTTTGAGGATCAAAACAGGAAAAGGAGTTGTATGTGAAGGAGATCTCTGCAAACTTCAACCTATGATTCATGGAGATAGTGACTTCTCCTTAGGTCTAAATACCCAATAAAATACCAACCACCACTGGGCATTTCCTTTTCTCCTTCCAGTTCCCACGCACCAGTGATGCTGGCAATATGTAATGACATATTCTCTGCCCTTGCACTTCACCCACCGCATCCAAACAGTCGATCAGATGAGTCCTGACCTGGGATACTGTTGGAAGAGCCAGGGGCACAACCCTTGCTTTATAAAAAGCAAAGTACACAGCCAAAAATTCACAGAAAGGCGAAAGAGGGGACGTAAGATTCATCTGCCTTGTTCATGCAGGGGCCCAAAGAGGCCCAGTGCTGCTGTGCCACAAAGGAAGGCTTAGATTTGGAAATGATGTTGGAGGGTCCTGAACAGAAGAGAGCAGGGAACCGGGACAACAGTAGAGCAGAAGCCAGCAGAACCCACCAGCTCCCAGGAACAAGCCACTGGAGCTCTCTGAACCCACGGGGACTTGTGAAAGGCAAAGTCCTGGGGTAACAGTGTTGAGGAAGAGCAGTCAGGGTGAAAAGTGGAGTAGGTCAGCAAATTACCCCTAGATAAATGGCAAGTTGTGAAATCACAGCCATAGAGATGAGCATACCCTCCTTCTTCAAACAGCTCCTCCCCATTTCAGTTGCACACTTTGCCAACACATTGCTGACGACTTTCCTTTTCCTCTCCCCAGGTTACCATGACCAAGCACCTGCACTATTAGAGTTGTTCCTGCATAGTTCTCTTCCCACATACATGACAAGCATCTTTATTTACAAAAGTCTTGCAAGCTATTTCTGGAATGGGGCTTTCCAGAGATGGTTTTGATCAGTAATTCACTTATTTGAAATAAAAGATGCAAAATTTCCTTTGCACCTGCAAGGATGCACCTGCCCCAAGGTGGTCAGCAAACCGAGGACTGAGAGGGGGGTAAGTGCAATGCCTGGACCCAGGGTTGCATCCAGCCCAAGGGTACACGTTTGAGGAGATGTATTCCTGCAGCTCGCAATTCACTAATGCCCTCCCCAAACAACATGCCTGTCCCCTCACTGTGGCTTTTGCGTGCTGCATGCTGCCGTGCACGGTGGCAGAGTCCCCTCGGCTACACGTGGTGATGTGCTGCAAGACCTTCTAGCACCATCCTGGAGACAGGGAAAATGGCTCTGGAGTAGTGACTTAGGGCTGCCAGTCACACCAGCTCTGTAGCTGCTAACAAAAGGGTCGAGCCCCCATTTGGCACTCCCAGTTTCACTTTACAAAAACCCCGCTGCCACAGTGTCCCCTTTCTGAGGAAGCTGGAGGACACTTCATCTCTTGTGGACACAAGTGGCTGACCAATTCTGCTTCAAGAAGTTACCCTCGATGCAAACCCCAGCCTGATGTCTTGGGCTAACGGGCTCCACCAGCTTTTTCACTCTGAATTATCAACTCTGCTCCATGGAGCACCCACAAAATCCATCAGCCATTAAGAGGGAGCAACAGAAAAAAAAATCCCATCTGGGTTGGTCTGTAAAGGCTCTTCCTCCACCACAGCCTGCCAACATACCTGCCAACAGCCACAGAACAGCTCTTTGAAATACATTCTCAAGCCCTATTATCTCTCCTGTTTATACCACGCTCCCTCTATTATCGAGACATCTCCAAGTAATTTATAAGCCCACAAGCTGCTGTGCTAACAGGGCAGTAAATCACATTTATATACCCCGTCGCCTACTGTTCGGAGGGCTGCAGGGCCGGGCCGGAGCTGGCTGGGCAGCCGCGGGGCCGGGCAAAGTGAGGTGACAGGGAGCAGCCACCGCCTTCCCCAAACCCTCCGCCCTCCACAGTCCACGGTTTGCTCAGAGGAGAAGGCAGGTTTGTTCCGCGTCGGCCGGATGTTTATTTTTTAAGTATCCGGAGAGGATTCCAGCCTGTGTCCTACTTCACCGCGTTTTTCCCCATGCGACACCAATGCAAGCACACAAAAGAGGGTTTTATTTTTACAAAATCAGACCAAAAGGGGGAGGATGTTTTTGGCTATTTTCCTCGAGGAAAGACGCTGCCTGTCTAATAATCCCTAAATGGGCAGTGGGTTGTTGGGCTTTCATGTGTGCCTCTGAGCCTCCCCTCGCCGTGCCAGGTCGCTGGTTTTCTTTTCCATGGAGTTGCAAAACCCCTGAATAACAAGGTTTGTACATGGAAGTGCTGACACAAACCTTAACTACAGCATCCTGAACATGATACCAGAATAAGGACGCTCCCTGTGTGGCCCAGCGTATGGATAAATAAAGCATTTCAGCAGCCAGCGCCGACAGATCATAAACCTCCACGAGCATAAATACCAACAACAACCCAAAAAGATTAGAGGGCTTACAGGCGAGGCAGGCTGCGATGATTTAGAGTTGGGGTGGAAGGGTCATTATTGCTGAATAGGTGGGGGTGAGCGGGCCAAAGAAATCAATAAACCATTCTGCTCCCAGGGAAGGAAGAGGCCACGCTAATTGTGCAAACATACATTTTCCGCTCGAGGCTGGAGATCTCCGGCTCGCCCAACACGGATACAGGGAACTCGCACCCTGAGACGCACACACTCAGGGGACAGCTCACCTAAGCACCTCGCTGGGCACAACACGCTGCCCGGGCAGCTTCAAATGACTGCAGACCCAGGCAGTGTTCCTCTCCAGCTCCATTAAGCTCATTCTTCATGAAGTTATCATATAGTCAGTAAAAGGATCACAGTTGCTTTCAGCATCACCATCAAGTCAGAGCTTTTCCAGTGCCCAGCCCTAGCACCATACAGCCAACCAGCAGGTCCTGCCAGCACCAGCTATCTTCAAGCACCAAAGACAAGCTTTGGGACCAACTTCACCCCTGATAAAATAACCATGTTTGCAAGTTGCCGCACTTGAGGTGGATGTTGTCTCAAAATCAGCCACCACAGATCACTGCATCCTACAGCGAGGACAGACACAAAGCTTTCCAGGCACACAGCTACTGATCCACAGAGTTCAAAGGCAACCAGCAATTCCTCCTTTGCCTCTTCTCTCCTACTTTAGTCCTCCTCATTCCCAATTCTTCTACTTTTCCCCACTTCTTTCTAGGGAACAAAGCAATGACAGAAGACACCAGCTTTGGAGAGTGAAGCCCATTTATAACCAGAATAAATATACACCAATGCACCTAAAAACCCATCTCTGGGACATACCACAGGAGGTTGTCCAGAGAACCAGAGGACAGCGGCAATGCCTGTTACTGCCATCAAGGAACCTGAGCTCACAAGCACATACAGACACAAAGGGACGATCTTCATTCCCAGCTAACCTGTCCTGTGAGCTGACGCTGGTGGTAAAAGTACAAGAACCTGCTCTGGTCCCTCTGCGTGAGCCAGTCCCCTCCTCTGCTGCCTTTCCAAAGATATTTAAAGAAAATGCTCTTTATATCCGTTAATAAAATAGCTCGAAACCTGCCCAGGTCATGTCAAGCGCTTAACGGATTTCAACTTTACTTGGGATCTTGAGAGTTTTTAAAATCAGTAATTTCATCTTCCCTCCAGAAATAAATTCCTCAACGATTTCACTGCAAAAATACTCCAAGGAATAGAACAATTCTGCTGCTCATGTACTAAAGACTGCATGAGGAAAAAAAAAAGATTAATATTGAGCCTTATCATAAACCGTGCTTTGAATTTAATCCAAACCAAACTGTCAATCTGCCTTTAGGATCAGATAGAAAAAACATGTCAGCCTAGGGCCAGAAACGAAGAGCACGGTTTGTTTTCTGGTAGAAGATTTGTACTGATCTCTATTAGCTGCGCTCCTGCGAGGAAACCTTCACACTGCAAATGCCAGACAAATAAGATTCCTTACCGTTCTCCTTTGTTGAGTTAGGGAAAAGTTTTATTTGGTCTTAACTAATTTAGATGACAGGTTTTCCCTTTTCAGGGAACAATTCTCAACAGCTTTGGAAAATAAATCCTTTTTGAAACATCTTAAATAGAGGGAAAAAGAAAAAGAGGCATTGCAATCACCAAGGCACCTTCTGAGGTTTGGGCTGTTGCATCCTCATGCAGCTTGTGGGTACCAGAGAGCCCAACTCACTTCACTGTGCCCCTCACCAGTTACCAGCAGCGGGAAGAACGTTGCTGGGGGAAATTCAGGCCAACATGGAAAAAAGACCTTATGACATGAAGCTGGAGAGTCCTCAGGAGCCCTTTCTCTGAAACACCGGGATACTGTAAAGCACCGTGCCTTGGTCCAGACATCCCCATCCCCTGCTCTCCGAGCACCCTTCCGCAAGGGGACCTGCGGGAGCGGGCCAGGGCCCCGTGGGCACCCGGCACAACAACGGTGCCAAGGAAACTGTACAAGCAGTTCCCTGTTTGGTCTGGGAATGCCTGTAGCTGCCCACCTCGCCAGGCCCACCACCCGGCTAACGGAGCAGCCTTGTGAGCTCAGCCTTGCTGGCCCTGTGTCAGAGCGAGCACAGATTTTCTCGAGAAGTGAAACCCCCCAACTTAACCCGGTGGGGTTCAGCTTTTTGCCATACACAGTGGTGGTGCACACTGGGGAAATCTGGCTCCCGGAAAGAAATGGAAACTGCGCAAATAAATTCCATTGTCTTGTCTGCCGGATTCAAACAGTGATTGAATTCATATTACCTACTCCTTCAAGACGAGCAGCCCAAGAGCAACCCCTCTGACAGACGACTCTCATTTAGCTGCTCTCTCTCCAAAGCAGCAGACGCAGCCCGGCCAACCCAGGATCTGGAGGCCCCGCCACAATTCTCACGACAGCAGGCTCAGGAGCGAGGTGATGCTCTCGGGTGCCATGGGGTAGCCCAGTCCTGTCCAGTGCCTCGCTGGTGCTTTGGTGGCTCCTCTGCACATACCCAGGTTATGGGGGCAATCCCAGCTAAGCACTGGAGCAGGCACCTCTTTCACCGCACCCATGTCTGCAGGCATCTGCACACCCCTCAAAATTCAGCCCTGCAATCTAGCTATCCGTTTTGCCACAGATGAGTTGGTTCAGCTTGCAGAAGAGTTCTCTCACAGAGGCTGAGATAATGCTATTTCAAACTCACAAACCAAATACACCACATAAGCAGGGCAGACCCTACGTGCCTGACCCGCAGGCCATGGCTGGGCCAGAGCTGCCCTCGCTCCCCACTCCTGCCCAGAGACACACCAGCCTTGCTGATCGTTGAAAACCCTGACTCAGCAACCCGCCCGCTCCCTTCTGCGCTGCAAAGGGCCCCATCCCCAACTGCCCCATGGTCAGGCTGGCTTATCGCCCAGCAGAACACCCCACACAGAGTTTCACACCTAATTTCAGGTGAAGTTTATAGAACTGCCTGTTCCCCAGGAAAAAAAACACCGTGCACACGTGGTATCAGACATTATTCCTGTAAAAGGCCCCAACGACCGGAGCTGCTGCTTTTCCTATTGATTGCTGGAAGGCTCTTTGCTATTCCGATCTCAGCTGGTCGGAAGTCTCCCCAATCACCGCGAGGTCGCGACCACGGGGTCAGAAACCTGTACTACATACATCATAATTTATTTTACAGATAATCAATAATGCCCTGCGCCATGCAATCTTACAGTACAGCCTCACGTCCAGGGACTGATGCTGCTCATACAGGACTGGAACCTTAAAGCCTGGCAGCTTAAGAGGGCCAAAACCAGCTTCCATTTCATAGTCGGGAATCACGGCTAGCAGTAGAGTACGCACCCCACTCACTGTAATTTATACATCAGTATAAACGAGTCAAATGCTGCCTATGCTTTGAATCCAACTTGGGGAAAAAAAAAAAAAATCAGTATCTGTTCATGTTCGCGCCGGACAATCCAACGGGAGAAGCTCAAGGAGCAGGATGGGTAGCAGACTGCCCGGGGCTTGCAGGGAAGGAGGTGACCCCTGTCCCACCGGCGGGTAGGGAACCCTGCAATCGCAGCACTGCTGTGCCAGCCTTCCAGACCACTCCTCTCTTCAGATGGATTAATAGCCACAGAGAAGCAGCAAAATGCCCTTCTAGCACTATCATCCTTCCTCCCATTTTCTAATTCATACTCCTGCAGATTCACATCCCACCAGCCATGCCCACGGTCACCCAGCACACGCGCTGCAAGCCCAGTTATTTACCAGGCTCGCCACCGCTCCCTGTGTTTTTCTGTTAATTCTGGATTTCTGCAGAAGAGTAGCTCAGGGTATTCCAAAAGATACAACAGCTTTTTAACAAGCTGTCCTTAAAAACGTTGCCAAAGACAGTATTTTAGCAGGAAAGAAAAGGATTTGAAATATGCAGCAGGAGAAAAAGGAACTGGAAGGAATAAGGAGTGCTGGAAACACCTTGCAGGAAGAACAATCCGTTATTAATTAATTGCTGCATTCTGGTGTGTATATTCACGCAATATGCGGTTCCCCAGGACCTTCACCAAAGCTTATTCATTAGCCTCAGCATGATTCAGATTATAAAAGATGAGCAGAGGAGTCACTGGGCACCCCTGGCCCCTCACTGCCATCCCCCCAGTGTTTGCAGGATCTGGCCCTGGCCACTGCCTGGGGCAAGCCCCAACACCCCCTGTCTGCCCCAGTGAACCCAGGAGAGCCCTGCCTCACCTTCTACCTCGGCATGGGGCAAACCCAAGGGCCGGGCTCTGCCTCATCCCCCGTCATCACCAGGGATATGGTGGGAGCAGGACCTGCTGGACTGTTCCCCACTGCCCACTTCTTATCCTGTTTCAAGTGCTCCCTGAGGCAGGGGCTGTGATGACCCAAAACTGCAGCCCCAGGTCTTCTCCCTTTCCTCCCAGCTTGCCTCCACAGCAAAGTTCACCTTAGCTGGCATCACCAGTGGGCTCGATGGCCACGCTCTCCGCTACAGCCATGAAGCCGGAGCAGCACCACACTGAGACAGGACCTATATTCAGGAGGATGCTGTTAGATGCTGTTATTTCACTCTAAGGTCAGTACATTAAAAGTATTCCAGTTTTCCTGGCAGAACAACCTCTTTTCTGCTGGCTGCAGCAGAATAAAGCAGATAACCCCCCAAAAAAGCAAACGCAAGCAGGGTGTACATGGAGTCTGGCACAGGGCACGGTGCTGTGCCAGGGGAGGATGTGCTGGTGCTACATGGAAAACACAGCCCTGTGTGAAATCCAGCTGTCTGTGCAGGCAAAGCAGGCAGGGAGGTGGCGAAGAGCTGCCCAGGGAGCCCAGCCCCGGGCCGAGGCGAGCCCAGCACCAGGGCACAAACCCCACGGCCTGCCCCGGCCAGGCTGGGAAGATTGGCACGTTGGCTCCCACCCACCGCAGCCCCTGGCGCGGCAAGGAGCTCTCACAAAGGGAAACACGCAGACCATGACAGGCTAAGCCTCCTCCTTCCTCTCTCCGTTCCCCTTTCTTTCTCTTCATGCTACGGCGAGGCTGCTGAATGCCAATAGGAAAATACTTTGGCAGAGCCAGACAGTCTTTTCTATTTTGTCCTTTTTTTTTTTTTTTCCTTACTTTCCCTCCAGCTGCTTTGCTGGATGCCTAATCCTCTGTGGACATCTGGAGAGGTACCAGGACACAGAAGCGACATAGCAGGTAGGCAGCGTAATGCACAGCTCTGTATATTTCCCAGTTGTACCTGCTGGTACAGCACAGTGGGTGAGCAAAACAAAACATACCAGGAATGGAAAGAAAAAAAATAAGGTTCAGACCTGTCAGTGTTGCAGGTTCTCACACGGAAGACCCCCCTGGTCTCAGCAGCATAGCCCGGGAAGGTCACACGTTCCAGCGGAGCATCTCTCTTGGAAGCATCTTGAGGGCTTCTGCCCTGTCGGGGCTGTGTGCTGGGCTCACGGGCAGGAGGGTATTCAGGTGCCTCCCTGGGTCCAAGGCTTCCATCCGCCCCAGCACGAGTGGCATGACCCACCCCAGCCTTCCCAGGACCTGAGAAGTTTGCAGAGAAGCCCAGGCAAAGGCACTGGGGCTCACACACCCCTGCCTAGGTACCAACAGCACCCACCCTCTTTTTTTCCCTTTTTAAATCACACTGTGCCCTGAACACATTTTTCACCTGCTCTTATCGCAACTGATACTTAAAGTGTCTGTATCTGGGGAAAATCAAAATGAAAGCAGCTATTGCTCAGCAAGGGTGGAGGGAGGAGAGGTGAGAGCATGACAAGTGTTTTCCCAGCTCCTAAGGAAAGGAAGGGACCCATAAAAATACTCCCAAGGATCAGGGAAGTAGCTTTATAGATTAAAAAAAAAATAATTTTTCAGCCCCAGGGCTGTCTGTCTCTTGAGCTCAGACTCCCGCAATGGAGGGAGATATCCACTCATCCAGCTTGGCACTATTGGCTTACATCAAACCCAACTACTCTGAGCGTCTCAGAATATATTCGTGTGTCTCTCCGATTCTCTTCATCCTACCTGAGCCCTCAGAAGCCCTTGGCAGTCCCCCTCGCCGAAGAGCCATCTTACGATCTTGCTTTCCTGCCTCAGTATGCTATGGCCAAGCTGCTCTACAAGCCAAAGACAAGCAGGGTTTGAGCAGGCATCCCTCCTGCGACACCCAGCACTGCTCCAAACCCAACATCGCTCACCTCTGTCCAGTCTTGGACATGCCAGGTGCAAGAAGGAGAGGAAAATAAAAGTTAAACATAACTCCCACGACACGTCCAGCTATCTCGGACAAGGGAAATCTGAACCCTGTGCTGACTCTGCCCTTCTATGTGCTCTCCTCAGCAACACCCGAGTCCTCCTCTGCTTCTCTGAAGCATCCTGCGCATCTCCAGAGCTTTGAAAGGGCACATGGCAACACACACGTGCGGATCAAAGCCCCCAAGCAGCAGCTCTGCTTTGCTGCCCTTTGTCACTATGCACCCAGATGATGCCAAGCCCCCAAATGCTGAAGCAGTTCATGTTTGTTTCTGCCTCGCCGGGGTAGGAATCTGGAAACTGGCTCGGTCCTTGCAAATTTTCCTGCTAAACACGTGTCTGACGGTCTTCTGGCAGAGGACCTGCCCAGCACACACTGAAGGGCTGGAGAACATAGGCAGCATGTGCAGCCGCCAGCCGTTGTGGGGGGCACGGGCTGCGTACCCCCATCTGTGTAGGAGCAAGACCCACATTTGCGCTCACCCCATGCCAATCTCAGTCTCGCTTCTCCCGTGGGAGAGCCAGAGTGTGAACGAGCACAAGCACCAGGCTGCTGCCGCTCAGCAGGACTGGGCTTCCCCGTGCCAGACCAGACCACTGCTCCAAGGTGTCTCCTCTTCCTACATAAGCCCAAGCTCTCCGAAGACCGGGAGGCAGAAGCCGGGTGCAAGGGGCAGCTTCAGGACACAACACTTCATAGACTGGGAAATGAGTCAGCAGAGGGGAATTAAAATCCCTCGTGGTGAACAGCACGGTCATTTCCCGGAGAGTGAGGGGCTTTTAAACAGGGACAAACGATTTAATACACAACCAAACCAGAGCCATGGACCATCTCATCGGCTCAAGCCCATGGTGGTGTCATGCACTTCATCAACATTGCTGAGCTCCTCCTCCTCTAATTAAATCAGCCTTTGCTTATGCGGTTTCTCTTGTCTTATCACTGCCTAATAAGAGTCAGCTGCAATCAGAAAAATTGATGGAAAACTTCCCAGCCTTTCCCAGACCACCTCTGCCGTATTTTTGTCCTTCACAGCATCCCTTCTACAACCTGTGTTAGCTGCCCCACACAAGTGCAGGAACCACTGTGAGCCAGAGCTAGAAAGCCAAATTCACTTCAGGTGTTTCCATGGGGGACCACCACCTTCCCCTGAGGGGTTTCAGATACCCTCGTGGGGCAGGAGGCGGCTGTTGGCATGGGGACACTGTGCTGAGGATGCAGTGGTCCCAGTCCAGGTTGAGAGGAGATGGCAAGCACAGGATCTCCCAGCTGGGGAGCCACAGGGTGCCTGGACCCCAACAAATCTTGGCAGGCAGGGCTTTAAACCGCAGCACAGGCTTCAAGGGTGATGTAGCAATGGAAGCCCCAGAGCCTCCATCTGGGCAGCACACACAACCTTGGCCACCCCATGCTTGTGGCACCCATGGAAGGTGAGGGCAGGTGGGTGACCATCCGCAGGGAGGGTAGATAGCAGAATAACCCCGCTGGGGCCGCGTGGTCCAACACCCTGCCTGTAGCGCTGGCCACCAGTGCTGCTGCCAGGAGGGCAAGAGCAGGGCGAGCAGGGCCCCTTGGCTCCAGCACCGCTTCACGCCCACAGAAGGGGCAGCCAGGAGACCCATGGCAAGGCAAGCTGGGCTGCGACAGGGACCACGTTCTGGCTTGTCCACAACAGTGTCCCCGGGGCTGCCTGGTGGCACTCCCGTCCTGCTGCCCCGGGGAGGACACTTGTGGAGGAGCAGACAAGGGAGAAGGGAGGGAGCCACTCGGCAGGCTCACGCCTCCGACATGTGCTGCCGCAGCTTCGCCAGACCGCAGGATCTGGCTCACTGAACGTGTGGAAGCAACACTTCTCTGTGTCTCACTTTACAAAGCCCCAAACAATAACTGTCTGTCGCTGCACAGGAGCTTAGGAGAAACATAAGTTGCTATTGGCATGGTGCGCGGCAGCCTTCCCCTTACACAACACCAGCAGATGTGAAAATAGCCCAGTGCTGCCTTGTACACTCCTCTGACCTGCTGTTTGCTTCTGGATCAGATTCCAAAGCTGGATCTTAACCTACAAGAGCCATAAAAGCAAAGGATTTGGCCCTATCAGGGACCTCTTCCTAATCTAAGACAGATGCACTCAATGTAGAACGTGTCGAGGTTTATCAGGGCAGGGAAGAGGCTGAGGCAGCATCAGCCTCCGGTCTACAGCATGGCCGGGGCAGCCCACTCCGGCACCACCCCAGACTCCAGCTGACGATGCACTGGAGGCAGCCCAAGGGCAGAACAGCTGGAAGCTCTTGAAAATCACAGCAGAACCCAAAACGTTGCATCCTACTGCTCAGCCTACACTGAAGCTGCCTCCAGCCCTGGCGAAGGTGGACCTCTGAGCTCCTGAGATCTCATGTTCATGACCCCAGCGTCCTGAGGGCCACCTGCCAGAAGCCAGCACAGCACGGGAGATTCCCTCCATCCACGCAAGTCTTCTTGCCCGTGTGAAGACTAACTCCAAAGCCAAGCCCGTAACTGCTCCAGGATGTGCAGAGGGCAAAAGCACACAGAGGACAAATTGCTCCTGCAAGCGTTAAAAGGCAGTGGGAGAATTAAACTGAAGGACACTAAAGATAAGCAATAGAGGGAGTTTAGCATCCAGTGGTGAAAGAGTATCTCTAAGAACAACCTGTATAAATAAATTAATCTCCTCAGGGATATCCAGTGCCCCTGCTGCCTTCGGGACTGCAGCAACCCTGAGCAGCAGAGGAACTTGCCCAGGTGCAAGACAAGAAAACAAGACAGGGATTTTGCTGTCACGGGGGAAGGGACCAAGAAGGAGCTGTTCTCCTTGCAGCCCTGCAAGGTACTTGGCTGCTTTCACGGCCACGCCAGCGCACAGCCACCAGCACCCATTGCCTGTGCTCCGGCAGCGCTCCTCCTGACCTGCCACATGCCATTCCCCGGCATCCCTCACTAGAAATGTCACCTGATGGCAAAACCCTGGAGGAGCCAGACTCATCTGGGAGTCTAAATCCTACTCCTGAAAATGCCTGTCCCTCCAACCTCCCCACGGCCTGGGCTAGGGGACTCCAGTGCTGCCACAACTAGCCCAGGAGTGATGCTACCCCTGACCAGGTCACCCACAGGTAGCTGTGGAGGCGGGCACGGGGTCACTGAGAGAGCTTGGAGCCAGCAGCTGAGCTACCACCACCTCACTGCAGGCAGCCTGCAGTCAACGCACCGCAGCCTTGGCACACGAGGAACTAACAGAAGACGCAAAATACCCGAGCTGCGATATTTTGCCCCAGAATACCTCCAGCCCCAACGGACCCTGGAGGGGTTTCTACCTCTGCATGCAGAGCCACAGGGTAACAGTCAGCAGCAGAGGGGAGTAATTCTAATACTAACACGTGGGACAACCTGCTGATCGTGGCTTGCACAGGAGGGCGAAAGGCAGCCTTAGAATATAATCCATTTCAGGCGCTCCTAAGTCTCCCCAATACAAGACAGAGCCCTTTAAGCGCAAAACTAAACAACTTCCTTTAGCCTAAATAAATATTAAACCTAAGTGATGCATTAATTTACTCCAGTTCACCAAAGGCTAACTCCTACCCAAACTGATCATTATAAAAGAAATCCTATAATCCCTCACTCCCATTCAGGCTCAAAACATGTAATCCCGTGAATAAATCCAGAAAGAAAGTGCAACAAAACGGGCAATAAAAACTTACAGCATTCACATCTTTTCATCTACCATTAATACTGTAAACACTCCCTCGAAGGCCCTCGAGTATGACTAATCTAACGTTTTGGCTTCCGACGCGAATCGCCGAAAGCGCTCGCCTCTCGCTGTGACACCCAGCGAGATCCGCCGCCCCTCCGGCCGCGGCCCAGGACACCTCCGCAGCGCCCGTCCCCAGCGGCTGCCCGCCTTGACCCCCGCAAAATGCTGCAAAATCAGCACAAAATGGAGCAAGTGTGGCTCTAATAGCACCAGAGCACGCAGCTTTTTTTCTTCTCTTTTCCTTTTTTTTTTTTATTATTATTTTATTGCTTTGGAAGCCTGCAAGCTCCAACTGTATAAATGCCAATAACTTCCCAAGTTTTAAGGCTGCTGAAGTAAGAGATCAGATTTTAGCAAGTGCTTTCCAGGCAGCCAGCCAAACTTTTCCTGATTCACTAAAAGCACCAAAGGGAGGGGGCTGGAGGGCTGATTAACTTCAGTTACCGCACAAGCGCAAAAAAACCCGTCTCCCCGCTGCAAAGGGTGCCACCGCTGCGAGCCCCTGCGCAGCCTGTTATTCCTCGGGCTTGGAAAAAAAACCACAACGCACCGGAGAAATACAGCAAACGCCTTCCAACCGCAGGGTAATTTACAGCTGTGGATCCTCTCCTGACGAGGAGGCTGCTCCACCGAGGGGAAGGCTCTGCTGGTGTTAGGTTCGAGCTGCAGTTTTCAGAGGGGATGAGAAAAAATACGTGACCGGGGATTTTTCTGGAGGGGTGGGGGAGCGAGGGAATGGGGCTGGGGCTGGGTCGTAGCTCGGCCGGAGGGACGCGGCGCCCCCCAGGG